>JAQZBX010047096.1:0-20574 GCA_029593785.1 Cabassous unicinctus | reverse complement strand
AGAACATGTTCTTTAGTATATTTCAAGAAAAATGATATGGCAATGTCATAACAACTGTATATAGAACTTAAGAAGCTGACAATGATCAATTTATTTTACTTTCCATGTAATTAGAATTTGCACTATCATAGGATAGCACATACATTCTAGATATATTGTTCATTAATTCATACAATTAAAGCTTTACTAACTTCAAAATTTATACCTTCAGGTGGAAAAGATCATCTCAACCTTTTATCTTCCTAAAATTGTGACTGTCTTGTTTCCTCGCCTAACAATAAAGATTTTGCAGTGTCAATAGTGAATATTGTCAAAGTAATTAAAAATACCATTCCATAAAATTGTCAGGATGAATTGAAGCCTAACACAATGGAAAGAAAATGATTTAGTAATGTCTGATACTTGAAATCCATCTATTGACCTATTAAGTAATTTGCCATAAAAGGAAGTGCAACATGAGCACTATATTCCTTGTGCAATCCCCTGTATAGAGTCAAAGTTAAATTCACATGTTCCATGAAATATGAAGGGTTTTAACTCCTTCAAGGGAACTGCAATACCGAAATATTATTTTTAAATCCTGAAAGGATTTATCTCTTTTGAAAGCCATGATCATTGCCTGGGAACAACTAGTCTTGTGAAAAATTCTCTTCAATATTATTGTTTTACATTTCTTAAGTAAGAAATAATATAAGATTCTTCCTTTCAATTCCTCACTCTTTCTTATTCAGCAGCCTCCTCTCTTTATCTACTCTCTATCACTACACTCAGAGTGATACAGAATAATACAGAGATACTATTCTTTCATATGTACTGCTTATAACTCTATATCACTTGGCTTTGGGAACTCATGCTGTTTTCTTCATAAGTTTCACCTAATGTATTTTATGTACGTTACTAACAAGTGTTGAAAAACCCCACTTCCTGCTTACACAAAGGCCATATTTTACAGCTAGAAGAGGGATATAAATGGAGGGATTTATTTCACTGGAACAAATACACGGTTAAGCCGGAAATTACCATTTATAGTGCAGTTCTTAAAATGTCTAACAGTCCCATGGCTCCTCAACACCATTCATGCTAATTCTCAAACAAGGGTTTCCGAAAGAACACAGACCTTATAAATCTTTCAATGTGGTCATGAAGATACTTTTTTTGGTGAAACTATAAAACCATTAAACTGACAATGATAGTATTGTGCTCTTGGACATATCTTAAACCCATGGATCTAGATCATTTAGTAACAGGAACTCAATATGCTGGATAAGTGGCAAGTATTGTACAATTATCTCTGTTATAAAGAGAGAGAGAGACAAAGTGCTAGGAAAGCTAAGCAGCTGCCATGAAGCCACATGAGCAGAACTCTGCAAGTGGAGTTAGTTTCCAGGTTTTATCTTGATTTTATTCTCAAAGCCAATGATATTTCACCATAGCATACAAGAAATTAATAGATACTTTATAATAATAAAATATATTACTTTTCAACTTAATTTAATGTGTTTCCTATGATAATTCTTATATTCCACTAACACTTTTAGTACCAAAAATTCTTTCCAGCCCCTCACTTCTACTATATCATAGTTCCTTGGTGATTTTGTAAGATGAAATTCTTGAAGTGGCTTTGTTTGTTCAATAGGGCTTAGTTTATTGTCACCTGATGAAATTGGCTTGTAGATAATTACCTAGCTCTTTGACATTAAAAACCTTATATTTATGGGCCTCAGCCTCATTTGTAAATTGAATATATTTGACTGGTTCATGCTTAACACCCTTTCCAATTTAGCATTCATTACTTTAACACCATGCTGTTTCATTCATTATCCCTTCTTCTATATAGGAGTAATCATGCACCTTCCAGCCCAAACAGGAACAGCAAGAAACTTTACCTTTACTTTGAACAAAGGGCCAAATGCCTACACACTTGACAGTACCATATGTATTCAATAATATATTATACTGATTCAAAAATTTCCTGAGACACTGGTTTGCCTCAAAAACATAGTCACTCCCAACCAAACCACTTGAACCAACAATGGAAAAGGAAAGGGTGGTTCCTTAAATAGATGCTGGATAATACAAAAATATATTATCACTTACTCTGGCAAATGAGACAGAGAATAGGAGGTTATATTTAGGGAATGTCAATAATTACAGAACTGTTATTCCTTATATTACAGAGAATATTTTCTATGGAAAGAGATGTACCAAATTACTAAGAATATAAGATACATGATTTGATCCACAGTATATCCAAACCATGGTTTTAGTAAGGTGCTTCCTAAAGGGATTTTACAACAATAATTTTAAATTTAATATCTTAAGTATGAAATAAATAATAGAAGAAATCTCATTTATAGGTTTCAAGAGATTTTAGTGAATGATTCAAAATTTATTGTAGTGGGTAGTAAAATATTACTTTATTTTATAAAAGGCACTTCCTTATCTATTTCCACCATTTCCTACACAACACATTTTGAATTTCTTCTCTGTAAATCCTGGACATTTTCAGATAACATTTCAGAATACTAATACTTACCATATATTCTTCCTTATGGAAAAACAGGAAGGTTAGAATGAATACTCTCTTGCACATTTTGTAAAAATGGTTTCATTCTGACTTTCCTTATTTC
Organism: Cabassous unicinctus; assembly: GCA_029593785.1. NCBI lineage: Eukaryota > Metazoa > Chordata > Mammalia > Cingulata > Chlamyphoridae > Cabassous > Cabassous unicinctus. Next base: position 17,944 of record JAQZBX010047096.1, on the reverse strand, counting down.
TCCTCCTGTCAAAACTGAAGTTTAGTTTATTAATGAGTAAGTAAAATAAAATCCTATCCAGAGTATTTCTCTTCAGGAAATAGCTTTATATTTTTGCTGATATTTTAAAAGTTTTACCTTGTGCAATGGCTACAAAATAGTTTAAACTATAATCATTTTTAATAAAATTCTGCCTGCTGCTGAAATTATGAATGGTAGGATTTCATGATATGCTCTCCAAAAGGATATGTACAGTAAAACTTAATCCATTCAGTACACAGATGAATTATACTTTCATTCCTGCTTCATTCTTGCAGGTACTATACTCATTTAAAATTACTTAGTTTCCAGGTCTTGATCCAACATTCAGAAACTAAGATAACGGAGAAAATATAACTCATTTATTTAAAGTACTACCTATGAGCGTCTAAGTAATAGAAATGTAATGTTTCTCATTTCAGAAATATTTCAAAGCAATAATATTTGCTACCTGTTTACTTGTCTGGCAATTCATCCAAAGGCACCGCCAAAGATAAATATTTTGCTATGGAAATGCTAGTAAATATTTAAAATTATAAAACTGAAGGCAAAGTGAGCCTTTCCTCCTTCCTCATAGATTTAGGACTGAAAAAATGGGGGAGGAATGGGTAGAGGTAGAGATGGAAGAGGAAGAGCAAAGCCTGCCCTTACATACAAATTCAAGAAGCTCAATAACTCTAAAGGAGTTATTGAAGTCATTAATGGCCTAAGCCATGGCACAGAAAAATAAAGATAAACCCACTACCTATTATATTTGCTGGTGTTAGAAGAATATTTGATTTTAATATTTGATAATTTAATATTTTATTTTCATACTACTCTTTCACCAATCTTTGTAAAAAGACTTTACTCTAGCACCAAAAATTCAAAAATTTGTCATGTCCATGTTGCACTGATATTATAGTTGTTTTTCACTATAGGGATTAATTATTTTCCTCTCACAGAAAAAAAAAAAACTTTAGTGATAAATATTTAGTGATCAATTTTGGAGCTTTCAAGGACAATTATATGATACAACTCTGTTCTTCTTCCTCCCTGGAACTGATAGGGATAAAGAAAGAGGAATAAGGCAGATGGTAATACATCAGCTTTATTACCACTCTTTCTGGATTAGAAGTCTAGGTTTTCCTGTCTGTGGACATATGAGTCAAAAAAAAAGAGTTTAGAACATGGACTAGTTAATAGTACAATTATAAAAATGTGCTTTCATCAATTGTAACAAATGTTCCACATCAATGCAAATTATGGGGTCTTATATGGGAATCCTGTTTTTTTGCATGATTTTTCTGTTAACCCACAACTTCTCCAACAAAGAAAAAAAGGAAGTGGGAAAAAAAGGATTTTAGAGAGTCTGCATAATATATGCTCAGTTTCTTCCCAAATTTACCATCTGTGAGGGGTAGCAGACAGGAGCCTGAGCTGTCTTCTCATGGAAGTAACCTCATATAAACATGAAGCAGTGGGCTTAATGTTCTTTCCAACAGCATAATTTTTTGAAAGGTTGTTTTATGTCAAAGAGAAAAATATCAAAACCCAGTTGCATTACTAAGGCCCTACGTGAATTTGAGCAAATTTATGTAACATTTCTGTGCTTCTGTTTCTTCTTCACCTACAATGTGGAAAAATCAAAACCTGATCCACAGGTATTGTGAGGGATAGATAAGGGACTGCAAAGAACTAAGCATAATATCTGGAATTTAGGAAATACTCCAATATTAGTCACTTTTAGTTATAGTGATTTTTGTGATAGCAGAAGCAGCAGCAATAGTAGCAGTAGTAGTAGTAGAGTAGTATTCAGGAATATAATCTTGATGTTCTTCCTGTGCTCTTTATAGGTATACAGCTATTTCACAACCATAGACATAGGCAATAACTTTGATGTTATTGCATAGTTTGTTAAAAAGAAACCCAATATTTTCTCCAAATTTTCTGTATGAATTGTTTATTGTCATCCTCAATATATTCTATACAAATTATTTTGTTTAAAAATTACCAAAGGAATTTAAAAATCTTCATATTTCAGAAAAAATATAATAAAAATTATAGCCCACTTTCAATCAATATTCAAAGCCCTCTCCCATATTGAGAAGCAACCTCTACAATATTTATACTGAGTAACTTCCCAAAATAATTCTTTGTATATTTATACACATATGCACACACACACACACACACACAAATAGAATTATACTTGGGGCTCTATCTCATTTGCCTTAGTGGTATTACAGTAAGAATATTTCATAATTGATTTAAGCATTCACCTAAATTAGAACATTTATTTTGTTTTTCTGTTATTACCATTTAAAATAAGAAATAAAACTAGTATTTTCATATATTTATTTTGTCTGCATATGTGAGTATATCTAAAGTATATAGTCCTAGAATATAGGGGTAAAGGCATGTACACATGCATTTTAATACATATTGCCAGATTGCCTTCCAGAAACGATGTAACCAAGTAATACCCCTATCAAAATAATCTGTGAGTGCCTATTTTGCTCTGTTTTTGCCAAGAAAGTATATCATTATTCTTTGATATTATTGGCACCTATTGGATAAAAAAATTGTTTCAATATTTTAAAATTTTCATCATCCCTGATTATTAGTGAATTTGAGTATCTTTTTACCTGTGTTTTTTTTGTCACATATATTTATTATTTGAAGAGTTGGTAATTATCCATTTCCTATTTTCATATTTAATTTCACTGTTTTTTCCTAATTAAAATATTATGTCTATCACCTATTTATATTAAAGTATATATTAATCCAATTACTATTTGTTAAGTTACAACAAATTTTTTTGTGTTCTATTTCTTGTCTTTAACTTTGTATATATTGTCTTTTTTTTGCTTCTGTATCTCTGGCAATTGTATAAGTGATAGGTGCAGATGGGAAAGGAAAAGAAACAAGCAAACATTTGAACAAGATGCATGTATGCTTCCTTTAAAACTAAACTTTCTTAGGTTTTTCAGCTCAACAATCTTTTCCATTCCCCTATTTGTTAAATTTGCAGATACCTCCTCCTGCACCTGTTATCTTAATATTGTTTTCCCTCAACATTCATTGAGTGTTCTCTTCTCTCTTCCATTTCTCTTTGGGTCATTTCATTCATCCCCAAGGAATCATAAATTGTGTATTTGTTGACTCTAAAATTATCTCTTGCTCAGATTCCTTCCCTGAGTCTCTATCTGTACATATTCACTTAAATCCTTAACGTTTATCTCAAGTCTAACATATCCAAAACTAACGTCTTGATTGTTTCCGTAAGAACAGCCATTTTCCCTTCTGCTACATATTCATTTTTATTCCAGCAAATTCCCAATTTCTGAATTACCTCACAAATTCAGTTAGGCACAAATCAATACATTTTGCCAATTTCACTTACTAAATATGTACTGTGGCAGTTTGATATTATTGATGAATTCCAAAAAGAAATATAGATTATGTTTATAAACTGGTCTTTTCCTCTAGTGTGATAATGCTTTGATTGTATTAGATTCAGCTAAGAAGTCTGATTAAATTATTTTACAGTTAGGGCTTTGATCCAACCACGTCATTAGAGTGTGACAGCATTGAGTCCCAGGCCCTTTGGACTGATAGATTCTAACACAGAAGTAGATACACGGAAGCAGATACATAGGAAGCGAGAGTGCTCCATAGACATGGCCCTGGGGAAGAGAGATGAGCCTGATAGTCTTCAGCTGACCTTGTGGAGAGAGCAGAGCAGCTGAACCTGGAAAGAAACAAGCCCTAGTGGGAGTGATGAGCCTTATGCCAGCCTACAGCTGAGATGGGAAGAAGTTGGGACCATGGAGGCTTAGGAGGGAGGAGGAAGGCTGAACCCTCGCAGACATCTCCCACAATCTTGTGGCAACACGTGGCAATAGACTTTGGGTGAGAAAGTACCTCTTATGGTACCTTGAGTTGGACTCTTTAGGGCCTAGTAACTGTAAGCTTCTACCCCAAATAAATACCCTTTATAAAAGACAACAAAGTTCTGGTAATTGCATCAGCACCCCTTTGGCTGATTAATACATGTATCAATATTCATTCTACTCCATCTCCACAGGCATAGCCCTAATTCAGGCCAGAACCATCTCTCCTTCTACCCAATCTCACCCCATATTAATGTAGTGACATCCAAGAAATCATTCTACATATATACTTATCAGTTCTGAAGTCATTCTCTGCCACATGAACCATAGTGATTTGCTTAAAATATAAATAAAATTCTGATAATTATCCATGGGTCTCTTGTATTTTGCATGTCCTGTGAGAAAAGTTGCCAATCTCCTTTTGTACCAGGCTACCCCTTCAAAAATGTTTGTATAGCAAAAGGCCTTGAAAGATAGAGAAAATGTCTCCTACTAGAACAAAGGATGGTGGCGCTTACCGTCCAACATAATAACGATGTATTTCTTCAGACAAAAGGATATAAAATATCCACATTCCATAAGCCCAGGGTCCCTTTACTACAAAACAACCCTCTTCCTGCTTCAGCATCCATCTGGGCTTATCTGCATTGGCATTTGTGACTTGAATACAAGAGGGCTGATGTAAATACGTTGAATTCTATGCTGCTTGCCATGACATGAATAACGAAAGCCTTTGTCTCTGATTCAATCGTCTCATGACTTCTACCAGCATTTCAGAGACCAGAAGTAGGGTAAAGTCTCCTACCATCACATTCACAAAGTTGTACTCTTGCATGAAATCATTAAATATTTTACTATAATGTTTAGAAGGAAATCTGATGTCTTTATCATGACATGTGAGGCCCAAAATAGTCTTCAGAAACCTATATCAATTGGTATAGTACCACTCTTCCATTACTTACTCACTTCAGCCATTTTAACCTTCTTCCAGTATCTCAAATATACAAAGTATTTTTTCTGGTTTCAAGGATGTCTAATTTACCATCTTCCTGAACTGATATCTGTGTCATATATTCCCTCTTCTCTTAACATGACTGTCTCCTTTTTAACCTTGGAGACACTTTTAGTCACTTCTTGTGAAGGAAGACTGTCTTAACCAACCTGGCCCTCCCTCATCTCTCACTCCCACCACCACTCATTGCCTTCCTAGTTCTTATCACCACAAGTTATTTTATTTGATTGGCCAATTGTTTTCATCTGTTTTCTCCACTAAGTTTTACCCCTAAATCTTAGTATTTGATTATTTGATTTCAAATAGTCATTTTAAAACTGTGTTTGCCATAACCAATCTGGTTGTAACATATATGATTGTCTATCTCAATTTTGTCTTGATTAATAAAAAAAATTATCCCTTGATGACAGAAAACATGATTTACACTTACAGTAATCATGCTTCCTAAATAAAAAAAGAAATGTATGGCATAAGTAACATTTTTTGTTTTCATTTGCAAATGATTTTTCTAATATATGAGAAAAATATGAGTATTTTGTTATATAGTTCAAGTTCATACATTCCTTTATCAACTAGAAAATAAAATAGTTCCTTGAAAATTCACAGTCCGTAATCAACAAATTTATATTATCTGTATATATTATCTGTAGTGGTTATTCTAGTGTTAAATATTGAGACATCAATAAATATTTGTTTTAAATGTTTGAGGGCAATATTTCCATAGTCAGAATTTGCATCTGCATGAGCATTTCCACAGAGACAAAGTAGAGAATAGTTCAAAGATTTGAAAAAAATACTGAATATAGATGTAACCAGAGAAAATGACCATCTTGTTGTTATTTGTTTTATTTAATTGTATAGTTGTACTTGTATATATGCTTTTATTTCAAAATTACTTAACATTTCATCTAATGAGTTTCCTAACATTTTTGAAATATGTGCCTGAAAAGTTTTTTTAATCAATTGTATTGACACATATTCATAAAAACATGCAAACCATCCAAAATGTACAATCAATGGTATTTGGTATAATCACAGAGTTGTGCATTCATCACTTCAATCAATACCAGGGTGTTTTCATTATTCCAATAATAATAATAATAGTAAACAAAAACAAACGAACAAACAAAAAACTCTACCCCTTAATAATTGCCTCTCAAACTCTCTATCCTTCCCCTGCCATACATAACTGCTATTCAGTTTCTGTCTCTCTAATTTATGTGTATTTTGTTTTTTGTATAGATGGAGTCAAACAATATGTGATACCTTTTGTCTAGTTTCTGTCACTTATTGTATTTCTATTTTTTTACCTTTAATGGAAGATTATTAATATATTATTATAAATTACTGTTCATAGTTTGCTTTGGATGTATTTTTGCCTGATATTAAAAACTTGTAACACATATGACTCAGTTAAAAGGTATGCACAAGGGAACAGTTGAAGCTCCTGAGTTAGTTACAATTTCCACCTATTGTTCAGTTGATGCTGATGGTGGAACTTCTATCATTCGGGTGTAAATGGGGACTCCCAAGGATGGTCACATAAAATGGAGTAATGGAAGTGCAGCCTGACACTGGACATTTCAGACTACTGAGTGATAATAGTTCCCAAGCTGTCACTAAAATTATAACTTTCAACAGGTACAAAACAAGCCATTGGTAATTGCTAAGAGGGTAAGTTAGCTCCTTGTATTGCAAAAAATAATCGTTATGAAGTTAAACTGATTAAAGTAAAACATTTTGGGTTCTGTGAACAGCAGTTTTTCTGAAGGTCTGACAATTGCTTTATTATTATTTCATTTTTTATTAATTTTATTTGGTTATTTTGTTGGCTTCTTTTTTGCAGAGGTTCTGGATCACAGAAGGGACACAACTGTGGCAGGGGACTATCACTGGTGTGGGGTGTCTGTGACAGGGGGATGTATGGGGAGGGGTGCACCTGGGACATGACTCTAAGGCAAATGAATATGTTCAAGTGTTCATGGGATGTTTCTTCAGTGGGTGGAAACCTACACAATAACCAGCGCAGACAATCTGAGGAATTTGGCACCTTGTCAGTGGGTCTCACTTTGAAATTTATCTTCCCCAGTGTTACAGAGTTAGACTCATTTATAGCTTTCCTACACATGCCTCTTCTGCCCCTTTTATTTGAACCTATAATTAGCACTATACTTGCTAAATATATGTCCCAGAGACTTAAATCTTTGGTCTGTTTATGTGCCAGTTGAGCCCTGAATCTTGCAGTACCTACTCTTCAGTTCATTGGACTCATCCAGGAAAACTAACAAAGGGATGATGATGGACAACACCCATCCCAAGGAACAGAGAGTATCTGCAACTGCAAGCAAGATAGTTCCATCCCTTTGATCCATGGGATCTAAGTGCCCAATCAATTAAAAACAGAGTGGCCATCACCATCCTAAAATCCTCAAGATTTCAGAATGAAAAATGGACTAAAATGGATTTATTATTATTCTATTATAGACATTATTATTCTAGCAACAGAAGAACTTTTATCATTGATATTAAGGCAGTGGCCACCAGCGGTTTTGAAGGGAGGGAGAGAGAAGAATAGGTGTAATATGGGGGCATTTTTGGGACATTGGAATTGCCCTGCATGACATTGCAATGATGGATACAGGCCATTATACATTTTGTCATAGCCTACAAAATTGTGTGGGACAGAGTGTAAACTGTAATGTAAACTGTAATCCATGGTTAGTAGCAATGCTTCATTATGTGTTCATCAATTTTAACAAATGTACCACACTAATGAAAGAGGTTGTTAATGTGGGAAAGTGTAGGAGGGGGAGGGGAAACAATGAGAATTCCCTTCATTTTTTATGTAACATTTATGTAATTTAAAGCTTCATTAAAAATAAAAAATAAAACCTTCATCCTTTCTGCCTTATGCTTTATACCCAGCACTTATTACCTCAATTTTTTTCTGAGACCCATTCCCCCAACTGATGGAATGTCTGCTCTGAAAGTTGTAAGGCTGAGGACTTCACTGATTTTTCTGAGTTATGAGAAGCAATTTCCCTGGAGATCAGGAAATCTTGCCATGAAGAAAGATGCTATAATGATATATTTTGTTTGTTAGTCAGTGAATTTTAACTTAAAGGGAGCCAAATATCATGAATAGTTTTCAGGCTTTTGCCATGTTCTTATTATTCACAGTTCTTTTGTAGGGAGAAGTCTAAATGGCAGAATGTAAAATGGGAAAAGATGTTACTAATAGATGGGAAAGATGAATTAGATTACTAAAATTATGTCTTAAACTTTAGTTTCATCAAAAGTAGGAGCGAAAAAAACAAAGTATATTTATTTCTTTTCATACCCATGAAAATCTTCTTCAAGGAATCTTGAAATTTATTCCTTCTAGTCTCTCATGATAGGGAGGAATGCCATTGTACACCTATTCAGGTGTATTTTTGTGTGTGTTGAGGGGGAGGTAAAAGATATTAAAAGGATGGCGTAGTTGATAGAATATGACTTGATTTAGTCATTCCCTATTATATATGCCTACAAAAATCACAAATGCAAAACATATTGAATAACTGGAATTGAAAGAAAGGAGGAACCTTGGGAAAAATTTTCAAGACTATGGTTAAATTTCCCTTCCCATATGTTTTTTAGAGATGATTCTAATTGTAATTTTTCAAAATCATATATATATGCAGGTGTGTTTGTGCATGTGTATATATGTATGTATATATGTACATAATTTCATCTGCATTATTATGCTAATGGAGTAGAATAAGTCTTCCATAGAATCAGCCATAAGGGATTGAAGCTCACTTTCAATTAGAGGTGGAGTGGGCCTCACCATCTCAGAATCCTCAGGATTGGGGAATAAAATATGGACTAGAGTGGACTTACTGGTATTTTACTATAGACTTATTGTGATTCTAGCAATGGAACCGTAATTTTTGATGGCAAACTATTTAACAAAAAGCCAGAAATTAAACTATTAAAATTAATTTTGAATGTCTATTTTAAGTGTTCTTGCTGAATTTGTTCACATATAGTTTACTGCATTTGTCCATTTAGTTTATACTAATCAATGGTAAGTGTCTCAAGTTCTTAAAAGTCTACTTAATTTGGTTTTCCTAATGTTCCTCTCACAGACACAAAATGTAATTGGTAGGAATTGACTAGTTGAATATTTCATTGTTTGTTCAGTTTTGTTTGCCTGCTTTTAAAATCATTTTTATTAGGTAAGTTGTGTGTTTACAGAAAAATCATGCATAAAATAAAAATCAATTTTTTAAATAGTTCTCAATTTTTTCAAAATAAAGCTCTATCATGTATTTTAAAAGAAATGCTATAATTTAACGCTTAGAAATCAATGCCTTTAATTAATTTTTGAGGGGTAACAAAAGAGCTTTTCTAGCCCCATTTCCAACCTTATTTTTATACTAAGTAAAAAATATACCCATAATTGGCTACGAACCTATCTAAAGTTCCAAACGTTGTTTATAAATCCCGATTGTACTCATGTGAGAAAAACACAGAGTTAAGTCTTTGGTGTTTGTGTGTTTTATGATCTGTCTGTGTTGTAAGGAGAGAATACAGCATCAGAAGTGGGAGGATCATGACTGGGTTCCTAAATTTAGAAAAGTTTAAATTCTTTAATTCATTTGTTATCTCCCATTTCATTCATAGAAGGCTGAGATACATGTTGCATAAGACAATATACCATAAGCTGCTAAGAAAATAGGGCACAGCTAAATAAGCTTTTATGAGATGAAAGTAGGAATTACATAATGGAGCACATGGAGATAGTTATAGAGAAGTCCCAAATAAGGTGTCTGATAAAACAGAGGATACTCAATTGAAAGTGAATACCAGATAAAAAGCAAATAATTTTTAAAATTATGTCCTGAATATTGTATGGGGCATAATAACAGTAAAAATATATATGTGTTTTATTTGAAATTCACATTTAATTGGAAATATTGTATATTTAATTGTAAAATCTGGTCCAGGACATCAAGGTATTGGCTTGTGGCCATTAATTGCTGCAGTTGGGGAGAAGGAAATAAGAGTCAAGGGATGCGGAGATTGCAGAAAACAAACTCAAATTTGCCTTGCATGAACCTAGGGTAAAGAGAGCTACACTGGGGATTTTAAAAAAGTGAATATTGTTGGCTAACAGAATACTAATTAGATCTATTCCTATTGAGATGTAGGAAGAACTTTCCTAAAGTTCCTATTACCTCAATGACTGTGCCTAATAACTATTAGTAAATTTAGAGTTCTATTTAGCTGTCTACAAAAAATCATACCCACCCAGCTAATATTAGTATAGAAAGTTTTCCTTTAGGTTAGACTATAACTTTCTTAGGGACTGAATTTTTGGGGCATTATCTAGTAACTCTGCAATTTTGTTGGTTTTCATTTGGATGTTTTTACAATTTATTAGAAAGGTAAGGATGGACTAAGAAATGATATATACTACATTTTTTCTTGCTTTTTCAATTAGTGGTTTTGAAGATGCAATTATTGAGTTCTGTTGACTATTTTATCCTTATTCAGCTCTGACTCTAAATTTTAATTGCTTCCATGGTTAAAATGAAAATATAGTAACAGATTTATATTCATCATTTAAATTGATAAGTTTAAACAGCTTTCCAAAGATTTATTTTGATGAATGTACTATTAAGAAAGTAAAATAAATATGAATATTTAATAAATTGATTCTCTCATTCATAAATCTAACAGTGAGTAAATTAATATTCTGTTTTAAGTCACTAATTTTTTGGAGTAGTTAACTCTTTATAATATTTATAAATAAGAATTATTTATAATTTTCTGCTATGTGCATGGGACTCTTCTAGACACTGAGGATATAGCAGGAAGGGCACAAAAGAAAAAAACTGCTTTGGAGGAGGCTATGTTTACAGTGTGTGTTAGATTATGAATAATGAAATGGATACAATAAATAAGTAAAATATATAGTATACCAGATAGTGAGAAGTGCTTTAGAAAATGTAAAAAGAAAGGAAGGAAGCTATGGCATGCGGGACAAGTGAGTGTTGAATATTAAGTTGGAAAGGGAAAGACTTACTGAGAAGTTATGAAATGAACAGAGTGAGACAAGCCATGTGAATATCAGAGGGAGATCATACCAGGCAGAAAGAATAGCATGTGCATATGCATTTGGTGCAAACATGCCTAGTTTGTCCCAAGAACAAGGAGGCCAAAGGGGCTGAAATGGAATGAGAAGGGAGAGAGTAGAGTAGAAGGTCTTTGAAAGTACTGATCATTTAGGTCATTAGTTGGATCATCAGCATGAATATTGAAATCACCAAGAAATATGATAGGGGTCTTAATGGAAATAAATGGTGAGCTAGGAGCTAAAAGACTTTAGGAATACCAGCAAGTTCCCAGAGTAGTAGAAGACACATGCAAGAGGGGAGTGATTTGATGGCATGACCTAGATAGCTTGGGGATTTCAGGGCAGAAGGAGGAGGAACAACCTGTTCTTCAAACCCAGTAGTCCCCAAAATGTGAATGGAGAAAAAAAAGAAACAAACCAGCCACCATTTGTGGAAACTGGATTAGATAGCCAAAGTTTTCCTTAGAGGAAGGATCTAGAATTTTCACAAAAGAAATTGAGAATGTAGGGGATTTTTATGAAGACTTATTGTAAATTCTTATGGACTGATTAGAAAGTGTTAGGTGTTCTGGAGGGGTGAGAGATGGGACTGAAAAGGAATTGGGGACATTAGATTCCAGGTGTGAAAAAATGCCTGGTAGTCCAGTATTTTTTTATGATGATGAGTGACTGACCAAATATAAGGCAGAGGGCACAATACTATTTCTCCTGATAGACTGAGGGCCAATGATTGTTGTGAACTGTGAATGTTGGGGGAGCGTAGATATCTTGCCAAAATCTTGCAGAATTCTTGTCATTTTGTGTTCTGGAACTTCCAATTGACCCCTGCAGAAATGAGTCAGACTCAGTAGCAGTGGTTCCAATGTTTGCCACCAGATTATTTACTCTAATACTCATTCTCAAATCTTGATGGCTTTCTCTATGTTATGCCAGTCTTTTCACTTTGCAAGTTCTGGCTATGTTAATTGATGATATCATGTCATTTTTATACCAAAATCTATCTCTATGCTGGAATAGTCAAACAAAGGAGGTGTGAATTATGTTAGTTAACCAGGAGAAGATAGGATGTAAGAAATATTTCTGTTTAAAATCCTTTTGGTAAGAATGTGTGTATGGTTATGTGTGTACAATCACATACATACTTATGCCATTCATGTGTATACATACATGTATTTGTATCTGTTTCAGTGTGATAAATGGGCAGATTTTTTAGGGAGGAAGAATGAATGCCAGCGAGACTTACAGAAAGAAACGTGTTTTCATAAAAAAATTAAGAGACTGCTTGTTTGCTCTTTGGTTAAATCCAACCTTGTTCATATTCAGAACAAAAATAATTTTCAAAGAGAAATTCTGGAGATTTAAGTGCCACCATTCCTTTTTCATTACAATGGATAAACACGAGTTGACTGTGTTTTATTTTTTCCCTTATTTGAATAAACTTATCTTGGAAAGTCATTAGAGCCAGCCTGATACAGGATACTAAACTGTAACATCAAGGATTTTATGCAGGTATTATTACATTTGCATAATGGATTCTCTTTAAATTTCTTGCAGAAACATTTATTACCTAGTGCTTCTATAATAGCAAAGTATAATGTACCATACTGAAAACATTGATCCCCATCTGGTTTAAAGATTGCCAAATGGTATAATGATATGTGTGCTCTGGAAGGTTTAGAAAGGATATTGCATGGCTTGAACAACACTTAGTTTTACGGGTTTTCAGCAGGAACATAATTGCTAGAACTCATTTATGGTGTCCTAATCTTGTTTATATACATGACTTGCTGGAAACTATACTTTTTCTCAACCTTCATGCTGCAAAAGACATATCTATGTGTTACCCTAGTGACCTTTAAGATCATCTAGGGCTTTCCTTGTTAGTAGTTTAAGAAAAGAAAGAGGGAAGAGGGTGTGGCTCAGTGGATAGAACTCCTGTTTACCATATGGGAGGCCCCAGGTTCGCTTCCCAGGGCCTCCTTGTGAGGGCAGGCTGGCCCGCGTGGTGTGGTGGGCTGATGCAGCAGGACCTCACAGCAAGGGGGAGATAAGCAGACACGGAGAAAACACACAGTGAATGGACACAGCAAGCACAAGCAGCAAGAGGGGGATAAATAAATAAATAAATAAATCTTTAAAAAAAAGAAAGAATATGCCAATTATGCTGCATGTCTTATTTCATGGGCTTGTTGTGTGACCCAAGGCAATAGAGTAAATATGATTATTTAAAGGAAAGTCGTGAGTATAAGATAAAAATCATTTAATATATGTTTGTTATATTGGAATTAAACCATTTTGAACTGCCTATAAATAAGCACAGCTCATGCAAACAAATGAATCAGTAATTTGGTTTCATATCGAATTATAAGAAGCTTCTTGCTCTGGCCAACGGAAACTAATTTTCATCCAACTAGTGACTTTACGTCTCCCATTTCTCTATCTTTTACCCAAAAACAGAAAACTGATTTCTTTTTATTAGTTAATAAAGAGGAATCTGAACTTCATTTCTCCCATTTTCATAAATTCTTCCTTTTCTTTATGTATTCTTTCAAATCCATCTAAGAATAGATGCCTCTTCTTTCCTCCTCCACACCTTTCCTCATCTCTGCCCTCAAACTTAGAGTGTTCAGTTATATGTCAGACTTAGAATATGACTCTTGGATTTCAGCAATCTCTCCTGCTTATATAAATATATATCTCTATATTATTTTTTCAGTAAGGTAAGCCTAAAATCTTATCACAATATTTGACTCCTCACTCTTTATCTTTCTATACTCTTTCTATATCAGTTCTCAAATTAATTCAAAATTGTTTTTTATTAATTAATAATGACTTTCATTTTCATGTTTTCCAATACCTCCAGTAAAATATCTACAAAAATCAAAGCAGGAATTTTGAATGTCTTGCAATGCTAAGAAGCTAATGATTAGAGATAATGATCAATTCCAATATATGTGGCAGGGGTGCTTCCTGAAAGGAACTCAAATGGAAATCACCTTCTAATATGTTCATGTACTGACTAGATCAATGCAATAAGCCCACATTCTTTCTTTCTATAAGAAGAAAGTATGAACACTTTCTGTAGGAAGAGAACATCATATATTTTCTTCACAAATTTTCAAATATGATGTCAAACATTTAGGGAAAATAAACTTCTTCATTGGAAATGACAGAGAATTAAAAAAAGGAAACAATAACAACCATATAGAAAGAGGGCTACATATTATAGAGAGGAGATAATAGACAATAGAGGATAATATGAAGAAAAGAGAGAAATGAAAATTCAACAGACACTGGAATCTGAATTTAACGGAATATTATTAAACACTGCAGAAAAGAAGAATAATGGACCAAAAAGTATGTTAATATGAAATTTCCTGACTGGAAATCAGAGAGAAAAAAATGACAAAACACACACAAAATGCTATTAGAGACATACAGGCCAGAATGAATTGTTCTAATATACATATGATGAGATTCCCTGAAAGAAAGGAAAGAGAAAGGATTGGGCAGAAGCAATAGTAAGAAAGAATGCTCAGGAAATTCAAGTGATAAAAGACATAAAACCACAGATTCAAAAATTCTACAAAACCCCAAGGAGAATAAATGCAATTAAAAGCATACCTAGAGACCATTTCTTCTGCTCCTGGTGCAGTAACTTCAGCACTTTTACAACATCTTGGAGTGCCTGTGTCTGAAGAAAGGACTATTGGCTTAAATTATGGATATTGGAACCCACAGCTACACTGTTTAAATCAAAGATGACTTGTGGAAAGGAAGAATCTACTCTAAGAAATAAGGTGAAACTCTAAAGAAATAAAAATATGATGAAAGCTATCTTTCCCTTCTCTTTATAAATGCTAATAATTTACTATATTTTTCTTATACATAGAACATTTTCATATAGTATTTTGATGCCAGCTACACTACAGCAAAATAATTTGAGACCAATCATTCAGAGTTCTAAATAGAAAAAGGAATTGGAGATCATAAATGTAGACATGGTGAGTGTGTTAAAAGTAAAAATTAGTTACAGATTTACTAATAAGAAATGAAAAAGCCAGAGAAGCATATTCCAGAATAAGTGATCATTTTGCAGTTAGCTGGAGAAGTGAACACAATAAAGTACAGATAACATTGCTGAATAATTGCTGGAGAAAAAAAGCCGTAAAATAAATCATAGCATTGCTACTTTCCCATAAAACAGTAAAATAAGAATTAAAGATTTAATTCTAAATAGGTAGACTATGTCAATATTTTCTCTGTAGAATAGTATTTTTTATCATACAAATAGACAAATCCACAGGTATGGGTGTGACTTGCCATTTTGCTTGTATTTGTCTAGTGCCATTACCCAGTCAACCACTGAAGAAGATGTTTTACATTAAAGCTTGGCAAACACAAGTAGTACTGGAATATTCAAACCATTTAATAAACTTTTTTGAAATTCATACTTTATTCTGGACCAAACATGATCAATCACCTTTTGAACTGATGATGTAAAGACCAATGATGGGGATTAACATATTTGCATAAATCAAGGCAATGGCACAAAACTATGCTAGTAGTCTTTGATATCATCATTGCCATGCACTTGAAGGAAAAATGAAAAAAATAGTTTCAGTAAGAGTGTCCTTGATGAAGCAGAAAAAATGTTATTAATGTTATTAAATACTGACCCTGTGTAACTGTCTCTTTAATATTCTGTCTGACATAATGAGAAGTGCATGTAAAACCCTTCTGCTGCTTACTCACAAATGAGTTTTCTTGAGGAAAAACACTTGCACAATTTTTTTTATAAGTCACGAACTGAACTGGACACGTTTTTTATAAAATCTAAAACAATTTTTACTTCTATGGTCACGCATACATTGATATTTGGTAGTCATTTTATGAAAATGAATGAAAACTGCTGACAACTGATAAAATATTAGCTTTCAGGGAAATACTAGAATTTAGATAACTCATATCTGCCATGAAAAGCTTGGCAGATATTTCAATATTTCATAACTGTATGTTGACATTGGTGGTGATATTAACAAAAGTGACTTTTTGATATTTTTGTAATAAAATGAGTCAACATTTGGGATATCTGCATAATTCAGTAAGTCAATAATTTCCAAGTAATCAATGCATAAAGTTTAAAAATCATGATTAGGTAAAATATGCATAAATATACATTTAAATGCAAGATAGGTGATTTTAATATAATAGAATACCGTAAGTCCATTGATACATTTTTAGAACTCACAATGCAGCTAATATTCAAGGCACCACCACTTGTCAAATTTTAGAGCACTATCAGAATTGAATATCTAGAATAATCTGAAAAGGTTATTAAAATGCACCTTCCCCTTCCAGCTACAAATCTGTAGTCAGATTTTCCTCTTATATTTCAGCCAAAGCAACCTATGTCAATAGATATGGGAAGTCAGCTGTCCTTTATTAAGCCAGATTCTAAAGACATTTGCACAAAGTAAAACAGTGCCATTCTTCTTAATAAATTATTTTTATTTTGGAGAATATAATCAGTTTTCAAAAATATATATTATATATCAACATGTTGTGGGCTTATGACTGCTATTTTTAATTGAATTAAGTTATATTTTATAAACCCTATCCAGAAACAGCATAACAAAATTCCTTATTTCCAAAGACAAAACTTAATCGCAGCTAGGAGAAAAAACACAATTTTTCAACAAAGTAACGATAGGATGGAAATGATCTCAGCAGAAATGATGGAAGGTAGAAGAAAATGAAATAATATTTTTAACACTATTTAAATAGCTACCAAGCTAGAATTCTAAACCTTGAAAATATATTCTTCAAAAATGTTGCTTGGATATGGACATTTTTCAATAAATACAAATATAGAATTCTTAACCAAATGTTTCAGTTTCCTGGCTTCTAAAGCAAATACCATAAAATGGGCTGGCTTAAAAATGGGAATTTACTGGGTAGTGGTTTTGAGGCTAGGAGAAGCCCACATTCAAGATGTTATCAAGGCAATGCTTTCTCCCAGAAGACAATGATGGTCTGGGGCTGGCTGCTAGTGATCCTTGGTTCTTGGTTTTTCTGTCATATGGCAATGCATATGGTAGCTGTTCCTGGCTTCTCCATTCTCTTCCAGGTTCCCTTGCATCCTCTGACTGCTCTCCATGGCTTTCTCACTCTGTGTAACCTTTCCTATAAAGTCCTTCAGTAATAATTAAAACCCATCCTTATTTAATTGGCTATACCTTAATTCAAGTAAGCTTATTAAAAGGTCCTGTTTACAAGAGTTCACATTCACAGGAATGGGTTAAGTTTAAGAACATGTTTTTCTGGGGTACACAGCTCCAAGCCACCACACTGACAGAACTGTTATAAATGTAATAGTAAAACAAGTTCTTCAGCAACGGGAAAAAAAGGTAATCTCAGAGGGAAATACTAACATGTCAGAAAGACTAAAAAGCAAAGGAAGAATAAATCTATGGATATATTGGCATTAATCGTGATTGTATGGAACAATAATTATACCAATATCTGGAGGAGAATACACATATAATTTAAATGCACAGCAACAATAATGTAAAAGATAAAAGGGAAAAATGAAATTAAAATACTTAAGTTCATAAGAATGTTGGGGAAATGGTAAAAACAACAATTTAATTTAAACTGCTATAATTTTTAGAATTACAAAATAAAGTATAAAAGAAATTGTAAAACCAACAAACAAGTAGAGAAAAATGATATATTTAAAAATAATACTTGATAAAGCCAAAGTATAAAATTAAGAAGAAAAATCCTTGAAACAGTTAGGCCAAGTCAGAAATCAGTGGTAACAAACCAGACATGAAGTTCTACATATCAAAAATTATACTAAATATATATAATCCAATTAAAAATTGAGAATTTTAAATTAACTGTTTAAAA
>JAQZBX010047095.1:0-20581 GCA_029593785.1 Cabassous unicinctus | reverse complement strand
GTGCGGGGCCGCTGGAAGCGCGGTTTAATGGGAATCTGGGCAAGTCGCGTCTGGCAATGTCCCAGAGCTCTACCATAGCGCCTTCTGTTTCTCTTTCCTGTTTCTTTGCCTCTGCCTCCAAACATACATGTAGCGCCTCAATTTTAGAACTTAACAGTGTTAATAGACTTCATTTTGTCCTTTCTATTCTCTTCATCTTCTGCTGTCCTGTTCTAAATAAGGATGTAAAGTTGTATGACTTCATTATCTACATGTAATCAGAGGGGTTGATTTTCTGATTTCGCTATTGTATGAGACAGCAGCTGAGGTTCCCTTCTTTCCACATTACTGCATTTCATTATCCTATATATACTTTCTGTTCTATTGGTTTACTGAAGCAGAACTCACAAATCATCTCAT
This sequence comes from Cabassous unicinctus, assembly GCA_029593785.1. NCBI lineage: Eukaryota > Metazoa > Chordata > Mammalia > Cingulata > Chlamyphoridae > Cabassous > Cabassous unicinctus. The sequence continues at coordinate 20,182 of JAQZBX010047095.1, read as the reverse complement.
AACAGTAAATCCAGTGGTTTTGCCACACTTCCATTCTGTCTCATTACACTTGATGAAATATGTTAATCACTGTGCTTTTAAATCACTGTGCTCTTATTCTTTAAACTCTGGCTATTATGAAATTCTTAACAGTTTAATTCTACTTCCATTATGACAGATTTCTCTTTTCTACATTGAATTTTAGTCCTCCTCTTCCCATTATTGTCACTTCACTGTTTTCGATGTCTGTTTTTGACTCTCTATATGTAAGTTCTTCTCAAATGTTTCACCCAATCACATGACTTCAATTCATTGTCCTGACACCATGAGTTTAAGTTTGTTTTATCAGTTTTTATTATGAAACTGTATACTAGTATATTTGTGTTTATGCATGCATATTCTAATGTCACCTTTAATTCAATGTGTCTAGCAATGAATCCAAGTTCCAACCACAAAAGTCTTTTGATGACTTCTGTGAAAATAGTACATACCGTTTTCCAGGCTTCTCAACAGAAAATGTATTTTCATATTTGACCCCAACTTCTGCTTCCTGTATCTCTAATAATCCTGTGTTACTGCCATCGTGCTGAATCAGATTTGAATAATTCATTGAAATGTGACTCTTTATCATGTTTTCTCCAAGGTAAAAACATGCAGCAGCTTCTCAGTTTATAAAATATTTAAATCAATACTATTTTAATGTATATATAGCTCTGTGAGCTTCTGAGTTTGTGTTTGTATGTTGAACAGTCATTCTGTATTTATGACACACTGACTTTTATATCTATGTTTTCCCTATATTACAGTTAGCTTTACAGTGCATGTTATAAGAATCTTGCAGGAAAGAGCAATAAATATGTTTTAAAGGCCATATAGCCAAGACTTGCGTAGAAAATATGTGTTTTCCATCTCTCTGCTTTCCTTTCTCTACAAGTTATTTCTTGCCAATCTCATTTACATAATGGCACTAGTCATCAGCTCTAATCAGACAATTCACAAATACATGCAAACATACAGATTTGTTTGTCCTCCAATCTCACATTTTCCCTACACTTAATTCATTATAAAAATAAAAGACAAATAAAAGGATTATTTTCCTCTGACTCAATTTTATATCTTGTCAAAATCAACACAGTTCTTCAAGAATAAATTAGATGTCTTGAAAGACATTCACCTCCAGAGATTTTCCTTCTGAGCCAAGTTAAGGTACTCAGAGAAGTTGTATCATGGTTGCAGCTATGTCAGATGCTTCCATCTGCAAGTTTCTTCTTGGCAAGGGAAACTCTTAAACAAGACCATAATATAGAATAAGGTAGAAAATAAAAGTAGGGCTGATGACTCAAAAAATTATTTATGGCTATACATTCACTTAATGATACTCTCTTATTATACTCTCTTAATGATATCTTAAACAATTGCTTTATAGTTCCTAAAAATTTAATCTCATTGTAAATGATCCATTAAGTTATTTTCTTCTACAGAATAAGGTACATTGATATGTTGAAAGAGGGAACAGTTGTTTAGAATATTAGCATCCAATTCAGAATAAATTTTCTAATTAGCACTTCCTCCATGAATTTTAGTGACTAATTAATAGTATGGGAGCTCTTTACAAATAGTTTTTATAGTCAATTCAAAAAAGTGAAACATATATATGTGTGTGATAAAATACTTAAAAAAATAATATTCACCTCTCTTTAATCTGATTAAAGCAGAGCATTTAATTACTTATTTATTTCTGATAAAGGAGCCATAGGCAAGTAATTGACTTTGTCACCATAAATGTTTTTCCTAAAGATTTTAGAGACACTTGCAGGTGGAGAGAAAAATCTTTTACCTGAAGTTGAAAAGCAGGCACCAGGTATGAAGAAATGTGCAAGCTCCTAAAAGGAGTGGAATCTTCTTTTTCTCTAAAATCATGTTTTAGGAAGTCACAATGAGAGATATGTGGTATATTTACTGGCTGAGGTCACTGGGGCAAAGAATCCCAAGGAAGCAATTAATATCTGACTTCACTAGTACACTGCTAGCTAGGAATAACTTTGGGAAAAGGAGGCATATAAGGCAGATATTTTTGTCACTCTATTCTAATTGTTTGTTAAAAGAACAGTTGCAGTTTCCAGATACAGATAAGATCACTAGTTGGGACCTGGAATTGCCTGAACTCGGAAATCACAAAATTCTTCAAAATACGCCTCAGTATTTGTCTTCTCTAGGGATTCACAAAACTGCTACAATCACCCCCAATCATTCTAAATAAAGATACCAGAAATGTAAAAGGACCTACTAGAAGACCTTGTGAAGGTTTATACCACTAATTATAAACTCAGCAAATGAGGCTTAACAAAAAGTATCAAAAAGGAATAAAGACACAATTGAATTAAAGTGCAAACTTATCTTAGTCAAGGCATTGAAAGTGAGATGAAAAACTAGCCTCAAATGGCAATGGAATATAATTTTGGAAAAAAAAAACAATTGGAAGATGATGAATCATGTCACACAGGAACCCCCTCTCTGGGAAAGGAATAGAAATTCAGAAGAAGCAAACAGGAAATTCTAGCAATGCCCATGACTTACATTCACACACACACATGCACACATACACAAACGCACAAGGCTTAGCTCACATGTCACTTTCCTACAAAGTCTTTCCGAGTTTCCCAATATAATACTGAATATGTATGCTTTAGCCATGAAATATAGAGTTGTTTTAGAATTATTTTACCTGTACTTTTAAATTTTATTGCTTTGTTACCAGACAATGGCACAGAATCACGCATCACGTTTCTAAAATTGGCAACATGTTTAATAGCATTACTCATATTATTATTATTAAGTACGATTATATACCAATAAAAGAAATGAACAATTGTTTAGAAATATTAAAGTTTCCAAACTTGATTGAATAATAAAGCCTGAGTGGAACAATTGAAATTGAACCTTAATCAAACATCTACTCCCACGCCCCAAAATCAAATGTGGTATCCTGAAAGCCAAGTAAGGAAACAATATGAAAGTGGAAAAAATGACTGGCTATGCCAAATGTCATTGCCATGTCAAGTAAGACATGTACAAAGACACGGAATTTTTCTATTAGGATGTCAATGGTGAATTTGACACCACAAGTATTTCTGGAGTGGTAGCTAATGGATGAATTGATGTAATCAAGTAAAGATGTCTGTGTTGCAATAGCAAAAAAAATGAAGTGATAGCTAGTGAGCAAGGTCTTGTAAAAGAAGGATTTTAAAAAATTAGAATATAATAACACACTACAGTGATCAAATGATCTAGTATAAAGAAAAATATTAATGATGCAGGAGAGAGAATGAATTCCCTGAGCAATTTCCTTAAGGTGGCAAGACAGATGTGATCTAGGCCAGAAGTGGGAGAACTGGATATTTATAAGAGTCTGAAAAGTTCAACCATCAAAACAGGTGGAAAAACAGAGTATATGAGTGCCAATGCTTGTAGGTGGACAAATGTGGTGGGGGGTGTACCCTGATGTTCAGTCTATTTGGATTTTCTATAAAAAATAGCTAATGTAAGGAAATAAATGTTAATAATAGAATAATCAGAAGTCTTATAATCCATACCAAATCTATGATATGGTAAAGGGTAAGTGAAGAAATTTAAAGAGTATTATTTGACTCACTCCTCAAGAGATAGATATTTCAATTTCTGAATGATATGGTTATGAAATAAGATCTTTACTTAAAGATTAAAAAATAGAAATAATATCCAGGGAAATCACTTCTCAAATACAAGATAAATTAAAAAGGAAAGAAAGCAGTTCATGGAGGAAAAGGCTAAGAAGAAACAACTATAACATATTACATAAAGGATTAAAATAAGATGAAAGAAGACAAATCATATCAGGCCAGACATTCAATAGGTGCTCACAAATATGAGTTCAATAAGTAAATCAGTCTCTTAAAGCAACACACAGAGCAAGATGAATTTTCCTTTTAATCAAAATTGGGAGGTCCCAGGTCACAATCTGAGTGAAAAAGATAAAAACAAACCTATACTTAAATATATATCACCTATATAAAATGTATGAATATAAAATAAGCCTAAAATAAAGTGAATAAAAACTAGAAATAGAAAATTAAAAAATAATGGAATTATCAGAAAAATGCAGAAAAATTCTGATTTCATCATAAAAACTATGAAACAGGCAAAAGAAGGCAAGTTTTATTGATCAAATATTAAGTCTACAATGAATATGTAGGTGTATTGGAATTTTATGTCACCAGCAAGCATCAAATTATGTCAATAAAAGACTGTTGAGACTGTCTACACAAAAATTAAAATGTATTTTATAAAAAGAAAGAAAAAATTTCAACTTTTAATAATTTTAAACCACAATTTTAAAACAATGAAAATACATGTGACACCTAAAGCAAATATTCAATAATTTAATAATAATTTCTTAAATTTCTTATATTGAATAAAATAATGACCGTTCCTATGGACAATGTGTTTGTAGCATACAGAAGAAAATTACAAAGGAAGATATAAAACTAGGCTAAAATAGGAAAAGATGGGCAATATTTATACTCTTAAAATTGCTAATAAAATATTAATTTAATGATCACCTACTAGAAAGGTAAAGAATAAAAAACTAATATTGGTGAAGACGGGTCAAGTATGTAATCTTCATCATTATTTCTAGTTTTATGTATCAACTAAAATTTTGCTGGGATTAAATAGGTTAAAGCAAAAAATATTTTTACTTGTTTGACACAGTAAGTAATTTAACTTATGCAAATTTAAATTAAAACTATCAGAAGGAGATGAAGGAAAGAAGGAGGGAGTGGCAAGGGGAAAGAGAGAGAGAGGGAAGAAACTTTCATATGTTTTTGGTGAGAAAGTAAAATGATACAAATGCTATGGCAAGATATATATCAGTTTCTTAATAAAACTAAACATGGAACTACTCTCTGACCCAACCAACCCACTCCTAGAAGTTTACTGTAAATGAATGAAAACAAAAACACATGGAAAAGAATGTCCCTAGAAGATAGCCTAAATGCCAATCAATAGGAAAATGGATTAACAAACTGTTGTATATTTATCTAATTGGGTAGTTTAAAAGAATGAAGTCTCATAAGGCTGCAAAATGGATTAGCTTCAAAAACCTTAGGCTGATTGAAAGAAGGCTTACACAAGAGTTTGATTCTATTTACATAAAGATCTAGAATAAGCATAATTAAACTTTGGTGGAAAATTAGGATAATGGTTGCCTCTCAGAGGAAAGGTGAAGATAAGGAGCAATTGGGAAGGGACATGATGGAACATTCTGGGGTGAATTGGGGTTGCACAACTGTATACACTTATCAAAACTCGGTGGATATGCTTTTAAGATTTTGTTTCATTTCATTGCATTTAAATTCACACCAAAAGAAAAAGTCTGAGATTATACTGGATTCCAATATTGATAAATTTGGTGAAGTTGCAGTGAACTGATAACTTTGATTTAATCTGAAATGCTTAAAAAGTTTCATTGATGGGAGAATAGATGGATAGATTGGTAGAACATGTCACCATAAAACTCTCTCATGTTTGCTGTGTTAGAAATTTTTCATAATAAAATATTAGGGAAAAGTTACAGATTAATTTCATTTCATTTATGAATATTGATGTAAATAATGCAAATAAACATTAGCAAATATCACACAGTTATATTTTAAAAGAATAATAAATCTATCTCCATTGAATTTTTTTCCTGTAAAGTAAATATGGTTCAATATTAGAAAATCTAGTAATGAAATTCTAAAAATAGCATTGAGTACATTAATAAATTAAGCAAATGCGATTACCTGAATATTCCCTTGAAGGGAAGGTTAACAGCATATTAAGGTTATTTACTCCTTATTAAGACACTCGAGGATTTCATTTCTTGCTTTGAATCCTCCTTGTGATATAAATTCAATAAATTTATTGTAGTATATTTAATCAAGGATAAATAAGAGTCTGGACATATTATTATGGGCTTGTTCCTTATAACCAAGATTGATGAGGGGGAAGAGGTGAAGGTGACCTATGATCCTCCTGAAGGGATCCTTAGGATGAACCTGGTCCTTGTGAGCTCTAGCAATTTCTGTCACAAATGGGAGTAAATTTGACTTGGAGGACAGCTGATTGGGTACAAGATCCTGCCCTAGTGGTATGTTCTGGGAGCCCATGGAGTGAGAAATTTAGGGACATCAATCTGAAGGGAGTTGGACCATGAGGTGGATTGCAAAAGATAAAATCATGAGTTTTAACTCAGCCAGCTAAGCCCCACCCTCAGGGCAAAGGGTTAGGACGACCCCTGACTCCTGCTGGCAACCTGGTGAGAGGCAGCATTCCCCGTGAGTGGGAAGGATCTGGCAGAGGGTGGGAAAGGGTTTCCTTTCTGTGGATTTGGCTGTCTGGACCCCCTTGCAGGTTTGGGAGTAAATCAGCTGGCTTGAAGTGGCACCAGGCTGAGGGGAGAGGTGAATCTGCTGAGGAAGCCAGATTTATATAACCACCTTGTCATACGAGGCTTGGCTTGGGAGTGTAGTCAGCTAGTTTTATCCTTCTGTGCTGATGAGTATCAGGGTCTCAGCTCCCATGGGGAGGCAAGCAGGGGAAGTGTTTGATAACTTTCCACAAGCCTATTTAGGGTGCCCTCAGCAGAGGGGGTGGTCTAGAAGAAGCCTTCATTTGGGTCTCTGATTTCTCAAAAAAAAAAAAACTAGAAGGTTGCTTTAAAAAATTTTAACTTAGTTTAATTGCTAAAATCTGCCTCAAAACCTGCAGATAGAAGCATGCAGAGAAATTGATTGATAACCACAAGCAGGCTGCCAGGCTCCATGAGGGCCCAAGAAGGAACACTGTTCTTCCTTCGCTTTGTTCAACTGCTTGCTTGTGTGTTTCTTTGGTTTTTCTTTGTTTGTTGGTTTGTTTGTTTCTTCCTTTTCTTTCTTCTTTCCAACCCCACCCCTTTCTCTCTCTCTCTCTCTCTCTCTCTCTCTCTCTTTTTAAATTAGGTGCTGCTAGATTGTTTCTTCTTTCCTGTGGTTATCATTCCTTGATTTCGCATACTCTGTGTATAATGATTTTGTCTACCAATGCTACCTATTTTCCTTCCTTTGTTTTTCTACCTTCTGTTTTATAATGTGGTTCTTACATTCCACCTTTTTCATTAGTCTGCAAATTCATGGGTGTTAATTTCTATCTTTTCTATTCTGTTTCCTTTTATTATTTTTTTTTATTAATTTTATCTTTTCAGCCCTGTCTTTACACTTTCTCTGTCTCCTTATGATTCTGGCCTTCTAAATCATACTATTTTCCTCTATTTGGTTTCCCATTCCATTGTAGGTATTCCAAATTTTTTCCTATTACTCTACACTGCTTACATGAGTTAAATATTCATTTTACTAAGTCTTAGAAGGCCCCTCTTCTAACTTTTATCAATATTACTATTATCCTTTTTCCTATCTAACCTCTTTCAGTTACTTGGGCCCTAATCTTTTTCCTTTGAGGGAACATAGGAAAAAAAAAAGAAATAGAACAAGAAAAACAAAGTGTCAAAGACAAAACTTAACACACACACAAAACCACCAGCTAAATAAAACTCTAAAGCAGAGAGAAAAGCTAATCAACTGAATAAACCCATCAAGGTAAAATGATGACCAGAGGGCAACAAAAAATTACAAACCATACTGAGCAACAGGAAGAAATAGACCAGTCCAATAAAAAAACTGAAAACCATAAAGAGATACAGAACATCAAACAACTAATCAAAGTTGTCCAAACAAATAACATGGACCAAGTTAATGAAGTGAAGGAAGAGATTAAGGATATAAAGAAGACACTGGGAGAACATACTGAAGAAATTGTAAACATACATTAAAAGATAACGGATATGATGGTGAGGAATGGCACAATCCAAGAAATCAAAAAGATGCTAGAATCACATAATAGCAGATTTGAACAGGCAGAAGAAAGAATTAGTGATGAGGAAGACAGTATATCTGAAAACAAACAAATAGTAGAACAGATAGACAAAAAGGTAGAAAAAATCCAGCAGGGACTTAGGGATTTTAGTGACAACTCAAAATGGACAAACATACACATTATAGGCATCCCAGAAGGAGAAGAGAAGGAAAAGGGAACAGAAGGAGTGTTGAAGAAAATAATGACTGAAAAATTCCCAACCCTATTGATGGAGATGGTTGTACATGTCCAGGAAGCACAGTGTAACCCAAACAATATAAATACCAGCAGGCCTACTCCAAGACATATGATTATCAAAATGTCCAATGCTTAAGACAAAGAGAAAATATTCAAGGCAGCAAAAGAAAAGAGAACCATCACATACAAGGGAAGCACAATAAGATTAAGTGCTTATTTCTCATCTGAAACCATGGAGGCAAGAAGACAGTGGTATGACATAGTCAAGGAAGTAAAAGAAAAAAGCTCCAGTCACAAATTCTCTATCAAGAAAAGTTGTCATTCAAAAATGATGGGGAGTTCAAAATATTCACAGATAAACAGAAATTAAGAGAGTATGCCAATAAGAAACCTGCACTTCAAGAAATACTAAAGGAAGTTCTGCATGATGAAAGGAGGAAACAGGAGAGAGTTGGAGGAGAGTGTAAGAACAATAAAAAGACTAAGAGAGAAATGAAAACAACATTTGACATACATAAACCAAAAAGAAAATATGGCTGATGTAAGAAATTCATTGAGAGTAATAACACTGAATGTTCATGGATTAAATTCACCAGTCAAGAGACACAGATTGGCAGAATGGATAAGGAAATATGATTCATCTATATGCTGTCTATAAGAAACCAACCTTAGACCCAGGGATTCAAGGAGGCTGGCAGTGAATGGCTGGAAAACAATTTTACAAGCAAACAATAGCCAAAAAAGGGCAGAAGTGGCTATCCTAATATCAGAGAAAATAGACTTTAAATGCAAAACTTTTGTAAGAGACAAAGATGTTCACTATATATTAGGAAAAGTGGTAAACTCTCAAGAAAGAGAGAACAATCATAAACATATATGCACCTAATCAGGGTGCCTCAAAAAACATAAGGCAAACTCTGGAAAACCTAAGTGGAGAAATAAATGTCACTACAATTATAGTGGGGGATTTTAATACACCATTATCACCATTACACAGAATATCTAGACAGAGAATCAATAAAGAAACAAAGACTCTGAATAATGCATTAGAGGACCTGGACCTAATAGACATATACAAACCACTACAACCAATTACAGCAGGATATACTTCCTTCTCAAGTGCACATGGATCATACTCCATGATAGACCACATGCTAGGCCACAGAACAACTCTCAATGAATTCAGAAAGATGGAGATTATATAAAGTAATTTCTCTGACCACAGTGGAATAAATTGGAAATCACTAAGCACCAGAGAACCAGATTAGGCACAAAGATATGGAAGTTAAACAACACACTCTTAGACAAACAGGGGTTCAAGGAGGAAATCTGAAAAGAAATCAGTGACTACCTTGAAAATAATGGAAATGACAACACAAAATATCAAAACCTATGAGATGCAGCTAAAGCTGTGCTGAAAAGGTAGTTCATAGCCATAAATGCATAGATTAAAAAAGAAGAAAGAGTTAAAATTGAAGACCTAACTGCATACCTTGAGGAATTGGAAAAACAACAACTGTCCCCAAATGAAGTAGAGAGAAGGAAATAACAAAGATAAGAGCAGAACTAAATGAAATAAAAAATAAGAAAGCACTAGAAAAAAATAAACAAAACCAAAAGCTGGTTCTTTGAAGGAGTTCAGTTAAAGACCATGACTCGTGACAGAAAACAGGCTGCCTTGGAATGTATGGGACAGGTGTCTCTAGTCTCAAGACACTAAGATAAGATCTGGTAAGAGCCTGGTGGAGAAGCATTCTGTTCTTCAAGGAGTGTATCTGGTATATGTCAGATAATTATTAGCAAGGTCTGTTACCTACAGGAATGTAAAGAGAACTGAACCATTAACCCTAAAGCCTTGCTGACTTCAGTAACATGTAACCCATTATGTATCTATTACCTTTGCACATGAGCACACATATTTTCTTTGTTCTAAAGCTAAATAAAAGCCATGATGTTTTATGCAGTGGGACCCTTCTCCCCTTGGATGGATGGTCCCCTGACCCCAGCTATCTTGTATTTCTTTCTCATCTGTGGCACCATTTTCATGGACCTAGTTCCTGAACATCAAAATTTGGTGCCTGAACAGGGACCTGAAAATGCAACTTTTCTTTTGGTCAGTGCGCAGTGGAGCAAGGAGCTCCTGATGAGTGGTTTAGAAAAAAAGGTAAATTTCATCCGTGGGATCATCAGGGAAATGGGGAATCAGCATTTGAATTTTGAAGAGTGCCCTAGAGTGTTAAAAACTTTATTAAAAAGCACAGTTTAACTATTAAATCCTCAGCTTTTGAGGAACTTTTTTCTCTTGTACAGAAATATGCTTATTGGTTTCAGCCACAAGGGCAGAATATTTTAAATCTGAAATGATGGAAGTTAGTCATGGAAGCTTTAAAGAGGGCTTATCAAAAGGGAGAGATAATTCCCATGCATGTATGGACTTTGTGTAGCCTTATTTCTGTTGTCTTGAACCATTACAATCAGATGAAAATGAAGATAATAAACAGGATACTGGTATCGCTGGACTCATAGCAGAATGAACTGATGCTGATTTTAATGAAAATATATATGAAAAAATTCATGAACAGCCAAAAACAGGTAAACTCATGTCTAATGAAAGGGAAGAAAAGATAAAGGGACTTTATGGAACTTTTCCAGCAGTCATTATGCCGTCCGCTCCAAAAGATAATTTATAATCTTTTGAAAGTATGCCTGAGCCTTCTAAGGTATCTGCTGATCCATTTTTTATGACATATGATGACCCTCCAAAAGTTTATGTTTTTGTGCCGGCACCATCCTCTTCAATTATGAAAAGCATAGCTCAGGGATGTAGAGAAGGAGATTCAGAGGCTGCTCTGCAACCTTATGTTTTGGATGTAGGACATAATTTATGGGGAAGAGACTTATTATTACCAGTGGGGAGCTTATTTGAATATTCCTCATGTTTCTGATACAGCTAAACATCTTATTACTCATATGCAATATGCTCCCCCTTCCCAATCTGAGACATGACTTATTGGAGACTACCATGGCCTACGATATTCAAATTTAGAGTAGGAGCTACTGTTGTAAAGGGCTTTGCATTACCTTTAAGATGGCTAACAACCAAACCTATCTGGCTTGAACAGTGACCCCTTCCAAAAGAAAAGTTAGAAGCCCTAAAAGGATTAGTACATGAGAAGTTAATAGCAGGGCATATTGAACAATCTACTAGTCCATGGAATTCTCCAGGTTTGTAATTAAAAAGAAATCTGGCAAATGGTGCATGTTGACTGATTTACATGAAATTAACAAATCTATTCAACCTATGGGATCTTTACAGCCTGGTTTGCCATCCCCAATTATTATTCCACAAAACTGTCATACTGTTATTATTGATCTGAAAGATTGTTTCTTTTCTATTCCCCTCAATCCAAATGATAGAGAAAAATTTGCATTTACCATTCCTTCTACTAATCACTCAGCTCCTACTGAATGATATCATTGGAAACTTCTAACTCAGGGAGGGATGAACAGTACTACATTATATCAATCCTTGGTTCACATTCCATTACAAATTTTATGAAAACAATTTCCCAATGCTATGATTATTCATTATATGTATGATATTTTTTTTTGCCACCTAGTAAACTTCTGAGCTGAAACAACTATTTCACCTGGCTAAAGAAATTCTTCCTCAACATAGGTTACAAATAGCAGAAGAAAAAATGCAAAAACAGGCTGCTTTTCAATATTTGGGCCATACAATTAGTGGAAATATTATAATTCCACAAAAGGTCCAGTTTTGAACTGATCATTTGCAAACATTAAATGATTTTCAAAAATTACCCTTTTATATTAATTGGGTATGGCCTACTTTAGGAATTCCAACTTATGCTCTAACTAATCTTTTCAATAATCTAACAGGAGACTCTGACTTAAATAGCCCTCACATTTTGAAACCAGAAGCAAAAAAGGAGTTAAAATGGTTGGAAAAAAAAGAGTACAAAATAGCCAAATAACAAGGATAAATATAAATCTTCCAGTTTCACTTTTAATATTTCCATCTTGCCATTCCCCTATTGGGATACTTTTGCAAGAGAAGGACATAATAAAATGGATATTGTTGCCCAACAAAGATACCAAAAACCATCATACTTATCCTGAAAAAAATTACAGCAATAATATCAAAAGGCCATCTTCACCTGAGACAGCTCATGGCTAGAGATCCTGATAAAATCATACTGGACCTTACTAAGCAGGAGCTTTCTCAGCTCTGGCAGTTCAGTAACTCTTGGCAAGTGGCCTTAGCAGATTTTATTGGAACAATTGATAATCATTTCCCAAATTTAAAATTTTTACAGCTTTTAAAACATACTTCATGAGTTCTTCCTAAGGTTGTCAATCAACAACCACTCTCTGCTTCACTTACTTACTACACTGATGGCAGCAGTAATGAAATGCAGGCTATTTAGGCCCAACTACAAAATCTTGGAAAACACCTTATTCATCTGCCCTAAAGGTGGAACTAATGGCTGTTGTTCAATTGCTAACTGATGTTTCTGAGACTTTCAACATTGTGTCCAATTCTGCTTATGACTGTCACATTGTTTGTCATGTAGAAACAGCTCAAATAACTTCAATTTCTGAATTAGAAGTTCTTTTCCTACAATTCCAAAAGACTGCTCATGAATGATCTAATTCAATTTACATTACTCATATTCGTTCCCATTCTCAACTTCCTGGCCCTATGGCTTCACAAAATGATTTGATAGATAAGCTTATTGCTCATAGTGAAACTGCTGCTGATTATCATAAACTTACACATACTAATGCTTCTGGTTTACCTCATAAAAATCCCCACTTAACAGTAAAATAAAGTAAAAAGATTGCTAGACAATGTCCGTCTTGTGGGCCCATAAATGCCCCTACTTTGTCTCCAGGAGTAAATTCCCATGGAGAATATCTTAGTGAAATTTGGCAAATGGATGTTACACATGGGCCCTCTTTTGGCCACCTTCAATATGTACATGTAACAGTGGACACATTTTCTAATTTTATTTACACAAATGCTCACACTGGTGAAAAGGCCTCACATGTACGTTCTCACTTATTACATCATTTTGCTGTAATGGGCCTACTGGCACAGCTAAAAAGTGATAATGGGCCTGCCTATCTTAGTCAAACTTTCAAAAAATTTTCAGTGACTGGAACATTAAACATGTTACAGGAATTCCATATAACCCCCAAGAACAAGCAATAGTAGAAAAAAGCAATCACATATTAAAATTAATGTTGCAAAAACAAAAAGGGGGAGATGGAGGAGAATCTGCTAAAGACAAACTATCTAAAGCATTGCTTACCTTAAGTTTTCTTATTAGACAACAAATTTTAATACCACAGCAGCAGAAAGACAATGGAAGGTTAATAAAAAGAATGAAAATGCAAAATGTAGACAACCAATATATTGGAAAAATGAAACAACCAATAAATGGGAAAAAGGAGAGGTAAAAATTGGGGCTGAGGTTTTGCTCTTATCATAACAGAAACAGGAGAACAGCAGTGGTTCCCCTGCAGAAGAATCAAGCCTAGAGTTGAAGATGCTACTGAAACTTAAACTCTGAAAATTGTGGTTTCACATTGGATTAATTATAGGTAAAGTATTAGGTCAAGGTAAGATACCATATCATAATTATACTTATTATGCATACATTACCAACCCACTTCTTTCAGAGCTGTTAACCTGGGCCAATGAGTCTTACCCAATTTATCTTAATCAATCTCATCATTTTCTGGGACCTATAGATTGATGGCTACCCTGAAAGTCAAAAGATGAAGGGAAATCTATAGAAATTTTAACTTTACCTTTTATAGATGACTCTGTTTGTATTGGACAAGGTTCCACATGCATGCAACCTCAAAATTGCAATGTAGTTTTAACAGAGAAAAATTGCCCTTGAATTTATATACTCATTTTCCCTTCTTTAGCATATAAATTAGAAAATATGGTAAATCTTACATGTCCTTCTCAAAACAGATTACTAAATGACAAATGGCATGTACGTCATGGTTTTACAGAGGTTGTGTTGTTTAATGATTCCTATGGAATTGTAAAGGATTGGACCCTTATAGGAATGCCAAAGCCTATTAAAAACACAACCATATCTTGGTTCATTAGCAATTCAACCATAACCACTAATGACAGTAATCCTTATTTCTGGAATTTTGATAATACAACATTTACTAACAGCTCAATAAATTGGATAAATCAAGGAAGATTTATCCCACAACCACGGGACACTAAACTTAATGAAACTCAAAATTCTTTGTGGAAATTATTTTTGGGAACCAGCCAAATTTTGGAATGACAAGGCAATAAAACTAATATTACCAGTTTAAAAAGAATATCAACTCAATTTCTTACAGTATGTGTATGATATTCTATAGTTTTTATCATTGGAAAAGTAACTTTTGGTGAAAGGAATGTTAGCTGCTCCAATTGGTCTTTATTTACATCTTAAGAATTCATATATGCAGGAAAATCATACTCTTTTTATATCAAGAAGATGAAAAGAACTATGGTTACCAGTTTGGATGACCAGACATTGGCAACACTCTCCAGAATTCCAGTTGCTGTGGCACTTCCTCGACCATTATTTTAAAAGAATTAAAAAACTGATTGGACTTTTAATAGCAGGATTTTTGGGACTGATTGGCATCATAACTGCCGCAGCCATTGCTGGCACAGCCCTGCATCAAGGAATCCAGACTCAACAATATGTTAAAGACTGGCAGAAAAATGCAAGAGAGATATGGCATAGCCAGTCTTACATTGATATGGAACTGAATAATCCTATGAATGATCTTGAAACAACTATTATACATTTGGGTAATCAAATCTATAATTTAAACTAGTTAAGAGCTCTTAAATGTGTTTTACTCCTTTGCCTTATAATAATAGTGAGCATGATTGGGAAAAAGTAAAAAATCATTTGATTGGATATAAGCATGATATTTCTTCAGATATTTTAGAATTGCAAAATAAGCATTGATCATGTCTGAAATTGAATGGAAAGAAACCCCTGGTGCAGAATTGTGGAATGAATTGTCTGAAAATTTAAATACTGTCAATCTGTTTCACTGTTGGAAACAAAAAACAGTTCAAATATCATTTTGGATTGGACTAGGAATAATTATTTTATGCATTTTAATTGTTTTTATTTTCAAGGGTAGAGTAATAACATATATTCATAGAAAAATGAAAAATAGAATCAAATAAATGCATTTATGTTAAAAAAAACTTAGCCATGAAAAACCGATTTTACATTATTTGTGGTAGAAAGTAGTATACTAATAACCCCATGATTTTACTAACAATTATCTACATAAAAGCATATACATAAAGAACCTGAAGAAGTATAAAATATAAATGAAATTGCCTTCCATGTAAGACCTCAAAAGCTAGACTGGTATCCAAAGATGGGTAAGATTCTCAGAGGAGGACAACTTAAGACAGGCAAGTAACAAGCGCATATAGAAGAAGACTATTGTGACAAAAGGTCACCTTGTATCATCTTATATAATGGTTCCTATGAGCTTCACTTAAAAAATTAATTAATAAAAAGGGGGAAATGGAGATCAGTTAAAGGCCATGACTCATAACAGAAAGGAGACCACCTTCATATGTATGGGACAGGTGTCTTTAGTCTCAAGACACTAAGATCTGGTAAGAGCCTGTTGGAGAAGCATTCTGTGCTTCCAAGAGTGTGTCTGGTATATGTCAGATAAGGATTAACAAGGTCTGTTATGTGCAAGAATGTAAAGAGAACAAAACCATTAACCCTAAAGACTTGCTTAATTTAGTAACGTGTAACTCATTGCGTATCTATTTCCTTTGCACATGCGTACATGTATTTCTTTGTTCTAAAGCTAAATAAAAGCCATGATGTTTTGTGTAGTGGGACTCTCCTCCCCTTGGATGGAGGGTTCCCTGATCCTGGCTATCCCTTGTTTCTTTCTGATCTGTGGCACCATTTTCATGGACCTAGATCCTGAACATCAACAGTTCTTTGAGAAGATTAAATATTGACCAAACCCTGGCCAGACTAACTAAGAAAAAGAGAGAGCAGTTGCAAATACACAAAATAAGGAATGAAGAAGAGGATATCACTACTGACCCCACAGAAATAAAGAGTATCAAAAGAGGATACTTTAAAAAATTATATGCCAACAAGAATGATAATTTAGAGGAAATGGACAAATTCCTAGAAACTCACAAACAGCCTACATTGATGAAAGAAGAAATTGATGAACTCAACAGTACAATTATAAGTAAAGAGATAGACCCAATCATCAAAAACCTCCCAATTAAGAAGATCCCAGGACCAGAAGGCTACACAGGTGAATTCTATCAAACATTCCAGAAAGAGTCAACACCAATCCTGCTTAAGATCTTTCAAAAAATAGAAGTAGAAGGAACATTGCCTACCTCATTCTATGATGTCAACATTACCCGAATACCAAAGCCACACAAAGATACCACAAGAAAGGAAAATTACAGATCACTTACTCTAATGAATCTGGGTGATAAAATCCTCAACAAAATACCTGCTAATCACATTCAACAGCATATCAAAAGAATTATACACCACAACTAAGTGGGTTTCATCCTGGGTATGCAAGGATGGTTCAACATTAGAAAATCAATCAATGTAATACACCGCATAAACAGATTGAAAGAGCAAAATCACATGATCATCTCTACAGATGCAGAAAAAGCATTTGACAAAATACAGCACACTTCTTGATAAAAAACACTGCAAAAGATAGGAATAGAAGGAAACTTTCTGAAAATGTTGAAGGGTATATATGAAAAACACAAAGCTAACATCAACTTCAATGGTGAAATCTTAAAAGCCTTCCCTGTGAGATCAGAAACAGTACAAGGTGCACAGTATCTCCACTACTATTTAACATTTTCTTAGAAGTACTTGTTCGAGCACTGTGACAAGAAAAAGACATAAAATGCATCCAAACTGGAAAAGAAGTAAAAATTTCATTATTTGGAGATGACATGATCCTATACATAGAAACCCTGAGAAATCTATAACAAAGCTTCCAGAACTTATAAAGGAGTTCAGCAACATAGCAGGCTATAAGATCAATGTTCAAAAATCAGTAACATTTCTTTACAGCGATAAGGAGAAATCTGAGGAGGAAATCAAGAAAAAAACCACTTTCAAGAGTAACTAAATGAATCAAATACCTAGGAATAAATTTAACTAAACATCTAAAGGACCAATGTTCATAGCGGCATTGTTCACTATTGCCAAAAGTTGGAATCAGACCAGGTGCCCATCAACAGATGAATGGATAAACAAAATGTGGTACATACATACAATGGAATATTACTCAGCTGTTAGAAGGAATAAAGTGCTAACACACATAATAACATGGATGAATCCTGAAGGCCTTATGCTGTGTGAAGCAAGTTAGGCATGGAAGGATGAACAGTATATGACCTCACGGATTTGAATTGAGGAAAGTGAGCAGTCTCTGAGAACCATTGTCTGAAACATAGGTAAACAAGAAAGAGAAAGAGAAGGTTGTGAGCCATCACACATACAGTCATAATCTATAGTAAAGTGATAGAGTATAGTTGCATATTGAAGGATAGGACAGGTTGGTAGTGATATTACTGGGTTTGGTGGTGCAGCATTGACAGGTGGGTAGATGAGGAAGGGCAGGATAGAATACCCAGGATACTGGGGTGAGAGATGGGAGTGGGACCAGGTGAACACGGAAATTGTGGGTATGAGGTTGAAAGTGCAGGAGTGGGAATGCTTTTATGGCAATATGACTAGATAATGTCACTGGTTTAGGGTGTTGGTTGGGGAGGCATTCAGGAGGGGGAGCATCTGTAGTAGACTTCTGGGGAGTGTGGGAGTGTTCATCCTGTCAAAATGTGTTGTGTCGGGGAGTGGAGACACATATGGTTAGTGGGAGGGAGATGGAACCTCATCTTTGGGAGAACAAATTCTCCCAGAAAAAGACAGGTGGGTGTCTCTTAGGAGAAAGGGTGGATCATAATGGGTGGGGCAATCAGCTTGTCAAGACCTCTTGTTGCATGTAACTATGAATCTTGTCATCCAATGAGTCAAGATCGGGGGGTGTCATGTGCCCCAGGGGGATGGGGAGGGAGGAAGAGATTAGATCAAATAGGTGGTGTTTAGTGGTCAGGGGAAATGTTCTTCATTACCTTACAGTGATGGACACAGGACATGGTAAATATCATCAAAAATTATTAAACTGTATCATCTAAATTATGAACTATGCTGTATACCATTGTCAATGTTTTGTAGCTATGTTTCACTATCTGTATAACAGCTTTAACAATGCTACCATCCACATACAAAAAGGTTTTACTATGGGGTGAGGCAAGGGGAGGAGGTTGGGTATTTAAGAGTCTCTAGTATTCAGTATTCAGTGTGTGACTTTGCTGTGACCTAAAACTTTTTTGAAAATTAAATGGAAATTTGTGAGACACTGGAGAGTGAGAGGGGAAGGTGCCATGGTACAGACTGAAACACCAGATATGGCAGTGATAAAAGGAAAAATGTTTTTAAAAATTTTCCCATTTTTTGAATAACCCAATCCTTTAATTTTATTTTATTTTTAGTTTTTTTTTTTTTAAGTTTCCATGTATTTTATCTCCTACATTAGAACTTCTCATTATTATTTCATTTTCCTATTAATTGTATTTGGCTATTATGCAGGCTTCATCTTAAGGAAGGTTTGGATCACAGAAGGGTTACAACCAGGGCAGAAGTGGATCATTGGTGGATGGTGTCAGGGATGGGGGTTTCATGAGAGGAAGTTCACCTAATATATATAAAAGATAGATAAAATTGTTCAAATGTACAAGGGGTGGGGCAAGGTCACAGTGGGTGGAGAATCACTCAATGAATGAGAGACTACTGGATTCCCAGCCAGGAGAGCTCTGCCACATTCTCCAAGGGATCAGCAACAGTCCCCAAGTGCAGGGGCAGTGTCTGGCAAAGGAGGATAGACCACTAATGAGTTTTTTAAATAGATAATAGTAATTTTTCTTTTTTTTTACATTTTAAAAGATGCTTTATTACATAAATATTACACAAAAATTACAGGGTTTCCCATTTTCCCCACCTCCTACACCTCCCATAACATCCCACATAAACATTTTTCATTAGTGTGGTTCATCACCTGCAATGGATATACACATCCTGGGGCTTTGCCACTAAGCATGGACCATAGTTCACATTGTAGACCACACTCTCTCCCACACAGATCTGCATGTTATATGCTGATGTAAAATGACCTGTATCTGTCATTGCAATGTCACTCAGGATAATTCCCAAGTCCTGAAAAAGCACCTGTATTACAACTGCTTTTCCCTTCCCTGCCACAAAAGCGTCCAGTGACCACTGGCTGAACCTCACTGTTGTAATTTCTTCCATTGCTTGAATCACAATATGTCTACAACAGAATACCATTAAGTCCACTCTAGTCCATAGCTCTTCCCCCAATTCTGAGGAGTTTGGGATGGTGATGACCACTCCACCTCAAGTGAGAGGGGTCGTGTATCCCATAGATATGGTGGATGGGATTATCCTGCCTGCAGCTGCAGCTGCAGGCTCTCTACATTCCCTGGAATGGCTGTTGTCCATCATCGTCACCTCACCAGGTGACTTGGGTGAGTCCATTGAGCTGTAGAGTAGGAGTTGCAGCTCCACTGAGATTCCAGGCACAGGTGGCATATGGGCAGGCCAGAGGCTCCAGTCTCTGGAAGTACACATACAACCCCCAGCATCACAAATAGGTTTGAATAGAAGGGACTGATGGATCTTGTGCAGGGAGGATTTATTTGAATCCAACTCTGTCACTCTCAGGATCATGGATTCCAAAGTAGAGCCCACTGATAAGGCGTCAATCTCTGGAGCTATTCCCCCTTATAAAGGACCTGGGTGTCTCCAGAGACCTCAGGAACCCCCTCTGTGTGGGGTGATATCCACTTTAGTGTTCTATG
>JAQZBX010047094.1:0-20573 GCA_029593785.1 Cabassous unicinctus | reverse complement strand
AGTAAAGTCAAGACCTTCTCTTCTTGTTTTGCATTCCATTCAATTTATACTTGCCTGTGGCTACAATTATTATCTACACAGAGTTGTCCTACAAGCTTACATTTCTTGTTTAGGTCTCTCCACTGAAGTACAGAATACTTATTCTAGAATGATATAAAAGCAATTCAAACTCAACAAAACATAAACTGACTATTTGACCTTCCATTCCAAGCTCTGTGCTCCTCCACTGTTTCTTGTAAGTGGCCATGTTAAATGTCTGTTAAGTCTTCACTTACCATGCCCAGAGAAAAGTTCCATTGGCCTTAATATTCTTGGGTTCTTCCATACTTATCTGGATACTGCTCAGCTGTCTTTTCTCATCACATGGACTTTCAGAAGAAACAAGGAAAGGTCCACTATCTGACTTTGAATCCATTTACCACTTTGGAAAGAATGATATTTGGGATTGTCACTTCTTGATCCTCTTCCTCTGCTAAAACTCCAACAAAATCCTATTTGTGAGAAATCCCTTGTTGCATTCTTTTGATAACATTGAAACATTTGATATTAACCCATTCATACTATACACAAAAACATCAGAAATACATTTTAAAATATAATCTAACTATATTCACACTAATACTTTAAGGGAAATTTTATTTTCCTGGTCCACATGATAAAACTGAATCTCATTGTTCCCTGATGGGCATAGTACTTGCAAATTTTGGAAATTTTGAAAAAACAAAACAAAACAGAGAATGTCCCCCAAACCTCCACAGCCAAGATAGCAAGCTTTGAATAACAAGCAATGATCAAATACTGCAGAAAGAAGGAAAGAACGGGAAAAAAAGCACGTAAAGAGGTGCTCTCTGAGGCAAAGTCAAAGGGGACGCCTAAGGCTCAAGTTGAGAAGGCACTGCTCTGGTGAATTCTTCCTCCAACAACGATGACAACAAAAACAATAAAAGAAACTGAACCTCAGAGTATATCCCTTACTTCTCGCAGCTAATCGAGGAAAAGATGGTGGTCTAGGACTCAAACTTAGGTGTGTCTGACACAGTCTTCATTTTCTTTTTTTCTTTTTCTTATGATACCAAGTTGCTAACAGAGAGTCGTTGAGGAAAAACTCACACAGGATAACTTAAGAGAACAGCTGGGGTATCTGACTCTTTTCTGATGATGTTGTCCCCTCAAAGGTATACCTCCTTTCTGTGACAGAGACTGCTTAGAGGCTTTCTAATGCTATTTCCTCTTCCTGGGAACATAGGGAGGTGACATTTTTCCAGTGCTGACTGAGCTCACGATAATGGAAGAGATGTAAGCACAATATAGACTAATTCAACACTTGGCGATTAAATGTCCCATGTGAGTCCCTTCACTTTTTGATACTTAACTTTGTGAAAGAGAATCCAGTGAAAGACTGAGAGGGATCTAGAAGATCTGGGTGCCACACAATTGGAGGAGCCAGAACCTGTGAATCATCATGCTTTCTGATAAACAAATGGTCTAACTAAGACATGAAGAAAATAAACCTATATAGAACCTTTGTGTTTTTGTTTGTTAACCAGAGTTAATTGCCCTGACAAATAAACTCTTGTGACACAGGTCCCCTGTATGATTCCTCACAAGGTTCAAAACAAGGCTATATATCCATAATGTTTCTCTCTTCAGAGTTAGCCAGGCAATTTCCATAATGATGACAATGGTAAAAGCGAATCTCTACTGAGCCTTTTCAAATATCAGACAATCTCTAAAAGATTTACAAGTATTAATTTATTTGATTTTTGCATGGTTTTTAGCTATGTTCCCCAGAAAACAAGTTGTTAGACCTGGCTCAAGCCTGCGGGTGTGAACCCTTGCAAAGGGACCTTTTGGTGAGATTACTTTGGTTAAAGTGTGGCCCAGCTGAGTCAAGATGAGTTTTATTCTTATTACCAAAGGCCATATAGGGAAGTCCACAGAGAGGGAGAAAGCCAGAGGGAGCTGCCAAAAACTGAATATTAACAGAACCCAGAAGGGAGAAACCAGGAAAGGCAGCCACGTGCATCGCCTTGTGGCAGAAAAACCAAGGATCAAGGTTGGTTGGCAGCCAGTCCCATAATACTATAGTCCTCTGGGAGAAAGCATCACCTTGATGAGAAATTGATTTTGGACTTCTATCTTCTAAACCACAAACCAATAAATTCCTTTGTTTAAGCCAATGCTTTGCATGGTATTTGCTTCAACAGAAAAGGAAACTAAGAAACTAAAACAATCTTTGTGACAATTCTACAAATCATTTTTCCCATTTACAGATAAGAAAATTGGAGCCCAGAGAAGTTGAGTAATTTGTTCAAGGTCATGCAATTAATATCAGACAGAGTTAGGTTATGAACGTAGGTCGTCTGGCTCCAGAACCCTGGCTCTGAATCATTATCATCAAGAAGGGTATAAGTACTGCCTTTCAGGGTAGAATACCTGAACATCAGTAAAAGTTGTAAAACAAACAAACCTCAGATCTAGCAGCCAACCCTTAATGACCTCAGTTTTTCTATTTTGTAAAGAGAGGTCATTTTGCAGTTCATTAATTCCAGACTGCAGCCTTCAGATAGGAGTGCCTGTGCTTTAATCTGATCAAGTACTTTGTGCTCTGATCAAGTTCAAAGAGGCAGAGATTCACATCATACCTGGAAAACAGGCCAGATATTATTAATGAAATGTAATAAGCACATTCCAAAAATATAGAGAGTTATTTATACAAGGCTACTGCCAAAAGATGAATGAAGTGAAACTGAGCCCAGCCCTGAAAGACTCACCATATTATTTGGTAAAATCCTAGGAATAAAAACATTTCAGTGAGGTTCTGCTCAGAGGGATCATTGCTGCTGGAAAATGTTTATAGCGTACTAGTAAAAGGGACACATCTTTCAGTTTGAAACACAAAAAATGTGTACCTTCAGATATTTCCCTTATGTCTCCTGTTTTAGTTTTCTCACTGCCAAAGCATATACCATGGACCAGGTTAGGTTAAACAATGGAAACTTATGGGCTAATAATTTTGAGGCTAGGAGAAAGCCTCATCAAGGTATCATCAAGGCAATGCTTCCTTCCATAAGACTGGCATTTTGGAGCTGGCTGCTGTTGATACTTGGAGCTTGGCTCCTCTGTTTATAGCAATGCACATGGCAGCCTCTCCTAAGGTCTCTTCCTTCTCTTCTGAGTTCTGTTGACCTTCAGTCTTGCTTCTCATGACTTTCTATCTGTCTGCATTTCAATCTGCTTATAAAGAACCCCAGTAATAGGATTAAGGCCCAACCTGATTGAGTTGAGCCACACCTTAATGAAAGTAAACTCATCAAAAGGTCCTACTTAAAAAGGGTTCACACGCAGAGAAATGGATTAAGTTTAAGAACATGTTTTTTTCTGGGATACATGCAGCTGCAAACTACCACTTCTCCTATACATCTATGCACACTTCTAAGAAGTAAGGAAGGGAATGAAGAAGGGAAGATTGACAATATGTGTGCATTCTTGTTGCTGGAACTATTAGGGCCTGTGGGTGGGACTTAAAGCATAAAAAAAGCACTGAGCCTTAGCTGATGGTGAGACCCTTCTCCCTCAGAGGTTGGAGAAAGAAGTCAAGGGGAAAAGATGCAATGGCTTTGTGAAGTAGAGGGGAGGAAATGATTCGGGACAGAGGAAAGACCATTTGTGGAGGGGCAGAAGAGATAGAGATTTCTGTAACTCTTGGTGGACTTATCTATTTCCCAATGTAAATACATATTAATGCTTTACGCTACTTTTCATATATTTGGCCCTTTTTCCCAATAAAGAATCAATAAAAGTAAGAATTCCTACCAATATTGAGGATCCACACTAAACAGTATTAGATACATTGAATGCATTACCTTTTCTTTTTTCCCACAACAGAACTGCAAGAGAGGAATGATTATTTTCAGTTTTATACATGAAGCAAAAAAAGGTTAAGAGATTTTCTGAAAATCCTACAACTAATAAAACCTAATTAGCTAAGTGTCAGTCTATATAGGTTTTATAGCTAAAATATGTTTTAGCTGCTTTTGTAATATGTATGCTTCAACATGGAAGAAGAAGTTCTTTTCCATTAAGAGGTAGAGAGAATATATTGTCAATGAGAGTGGAAGTAGGGCAAATCACAAGAATATAAATTAGAATTGAGGTCATTCATCTCAAGTTAGGGATTTAAGACTGGAGTTAGAGGCTTATGGAAAACAGTGAAAGCTTTGAATGACAAATGAGGCATTTAGGAATATCTGGGAGAGAGGTGATTAAAGTTTGGCTTGCTGGTCTTGAAGCCAGGGAAGTTATGGATTCCTCTAGGTTCTTGGCTATATTGCATAAAAGAATTTAAGAACACACCAGTTTAATTAGGCCAGTAAAAAGGATTTATTGGGACATGGGGGAAAAGAACAGAGTTTGCTGAGAAATGGGAGAGAAGGACGGAAATACACACGGAGATTTGGTGTGGGCTCCTTTAGGCAGAGAGCGAGCTCTGCCTTGTGTGGTTACCTTTTAAACTTTTCATTATCCTCCCCTTGCTAATGCTAAGGGGAGGGGTCCCAGCTGTTATTGGTTACCCCACCAATGGTGGGGGCCAATGGTGAGGCCTGTTTGGAACATCTGGGGTCTTTCCTTGGCCCCAGAAAGAGTCCCAACTGGGACCTCAAGATCAAGGTCAAGGTCTCGGCATGGTCTTGTGGCCATGTTGTCTGTTGGCCATGTTGTCTGTCGGCCATGTTGTCTGCCAGGCCAGCAGCTTTCTCCCTTTCACTATATTAACCTGTCTTAGTCTGCTTCTAGGACCTAACTATGGGTATTTTTCTTCTTTCTTTTTCTTTCATTTCTTTTTTCTGTCATTTTCCTCTCCTCTTTCCTTTCTCCCTTCCTTTTTTCTTTACTCTCCCTTCTTATCCCCTCCCCACCCTTTTTTTTTTGAAGATGTGATTTCTCAATAAGCAAACAGCATCAAGGGAAGAAAGATAAAGGAAAGAATGGGGTTTTTTGAGTCCCAGAACCATATTAAATTCCAGATCTGCTCTTCAGTAGCTGTGTGACTTGAGGGGGTGATTCTATCCCTTTACCTTTAATTTCTTCAGTTGTGATGTAAAGATTAAATTAAGTAACATATAAAGTATTCCACACAATTCCTGACAAAAAGCTGGTAATCAAAAAAATGTTTCTGGCCTCTACTACTTTTTCTCTTAGGATGACAAGCCTTGTGCCAATAATGTGTCACAGTAAGATGCTAGCTAATCTCCCAGTGTTTTTGATGGGCAAAGTTCCTTAAGATAAAAGTGCTACCTGGCCAAAAATATTGTTATTCATTAGCTGGATTAATAAATAAATTCTTGTGGAAAAAGTAATCTAGAGACTGGCATCATGGATATACTGCCTATGAAGTTGACTGCTTTTTGGCACTTCTTTTAAAAGTTTGTTCAGCAAAATTCTATGACATTAGGAGATGCCATAACATCTTGGGCCACACATGTCCTAGATATACCAAGTGGTGAATTGTGGGTATAAACTGTGATTTTTTATTTACCATTCTCAACCTCATCTTCAGGAAAGATAGCAGGAGTTATTTAAAGCGTAAATTTTGACTGGAAATAGAGACCCCTCCAATTACGGTGATAGAAGGTAGGTCACTGAGGATTCACTGAATCAAACTTCCCAAAAAATCTGTCAGCCTGATCTAAGTGTCATCTGGTGGAGCAGCTGGGAGATGGAAAGGGAAAATGGGTTTGAATGAGGAGCAGCCATCTCTGGCTTGATGACAGCATTCAAGTCATCCTACTCAGAAACTGGTAAATTGGTAGATATTCCAAAGCTCTTTCAGTCAGTTTAAAGGGTTGACAGTGCTGGCATAGCAAATAACTCAGACATAAAGCTTCTCCCGAACAATAAACTGTAAATCAGCATATAATGGACCAAGCAGGACTATTCAAAGTCACTTAGAGACAGAAGTCAAAATTTGACTGCAACTAGATTAAGTAATTTGCATATCTAAAGAAAGAATGTGGCACCAAGAAAGGAATTGGGTCTGAAGGGAAATGTAGAAAATGGGGCTAAATGTTGGCTGGGCATCTTACACTCCTGGGGGAGAGGTGCCTTGTCCATGGACCCTTAGACTCTGGTCTAGAGACAAGAATAACAGTCTAAAGACTTGAGCTACAAAACATTTGGATGATTCGACTCCCTTTGTTGTAATAAAAATTTCTCTTCATTTATCAGTGAGCCTACCAGGAAAAGATGTACTGAGTATGCTGATACAAGCATTCTGATTTCCTCCACAATTATGTTTTAGTGATTATAGCAATGACATTAAAATAAATACTGAGTGTTGATTGCTTTTGTGTACAAAGAAGAGTGTCAGATTGACCAAAGATTGTTGAAAAGAGTATAGAGGGGAGCAGATGTAGCTCAAGCGGTTGAGTGTCTGCTTGCCATGTATGAAGTCCCAGGTTTGATCCCTGGTACTACCTAAAAACAGAATAATGAACAAACAAATGAAAAACCAGCTCTCATTGGAGAGCAGATGTAGCTCAGTGGCTGAGCACCTGTTTCCCATGTACGAGGTCCTGAGTTCATTCCCTGGTACCTTCTTAAAAAAAAAAAAAAAGACTACAGAGAGGAGAAAGTAGGGTTCTTTGAGAAAAAGGCAACTAAAGTCATTTCTAGGAATTGCAAACGCTGTTTTCCTGTATCTTTGCTTGTCCACTCTCTCAGTCTAAAGACCCTGGTCTTTATCCTGTTGTCTGCCATTTTTCCTTTCTCTTTAAACTCTGGGTTCATCTCTTAGTAGGGGTCACTTCAGGGCCATTGGAAGCTACTTTTCCCTTGAAAGTCCCATTCACTCAAGAAGTGCTTGAGGCTGGCTGGCCAGGGATTGGATTTCTAGAATTCTTTCCTGTTCAGGGCCCCAGGAAAAATCAGTTAAAAATATACAATCCCAGGATTAAGAACAGGGTCTCCATTTTCTTTGAAGCATAAACATAGCTATTACAGCACATCCATAACTGGATGTTAAAGTTATTGTCAGTTTCTTTGAGGAAAAATAGTAAGATATTTTTGAGATTTGTGGGGAAGATAGGATATACTTACATGAGCTGAATGTATTGAGGGTGAAAAATAAGGCTTTTAAAAGACAATTTGCCACCTAAGAATTAGACAGCCATGTTAATGGGCATCTGAGGTTAAGAGTTGTCATACATTTATTATGAGTCTTTCATCCCAAATCTCTCTACTTCTGGTTAGTATTTTGTGAAAAGAACTATTGATTATTTGAAATAATGCATTGCTATTACCCTTTTAAAAGTCCCAATATAAAAGGAGCCTTCTAAAAAGCAGCTGAAACACCTTATCTCTGTCATTAACCCCCAGGAAGCATGATTTTGATTTTCAGTTTTTTGCAATCGCTCCCTACTGCTGCCTGCCATCAAGAAGCCCATCTTGGCCTACTCCCACAAGTACTATAAAAAGAAACAAGAGCTTATTTCCTTTGAACAGGGGAGAGCCTGAGGTTGTGCTTTTCTTTTCCTCGGGATTATTCTATTGACCAGGAAAATATAAGGTATACCACATGCCTTCTCTTCTCTTCTGCCTGCCCATATCCACCTGAATTCTGTGATTCTCCTTTCGCACAAATAGGAAGCAAGCCCATTAAAAAATTGCTTATGAATTTGCTTATTTTAGTTATATCCTATCAGTGATGTCAAACAATCTTTTTCCTTAGCCTGAAACTAGCATAGAGGTTACCAGGGGCTGGGATGGGGGTAGGGAATGGGGAATTAATGCTTACATTCTACAGAATTTTTATTTGGGGTGATGGGAACGTTTTGGTAATGGATGTGGTAGCACATCATTGTGAATATAATTAACAGCACTGAATTATATATTTGAATGTGATTAAAAGGGGTAATTTTAGAATATGTATATGTTACTAGAATAAAAATTAAAAAAAAAACCAAAAAACTAGCATAAGACAACCAGGGAACCCTAACATAAACATGGACTATAGTTGACAGAAAAAGTTTAAAAACATTTTTTCATCAATTGTAACAAATGCATTACACTAATGCAAAGTGTTAATAAAAGGAGGGGTATATGAGAACTCTATTTTATGCATGATTGCTCGATGTTTCTTTAAACCTACAACTTCTCTAATAAGAACAAAGAATATCTTAGCCTAAATATTAATGAAATAAAATATAAAATATTAGCAAAAGAAGAGCAGGAAATATCTTATGCCTATTAATGTGTTGAATCATTTTTAAATAAATGTATCCAATGCTGAGATGCTGGCCTAAGACTGACACAACTGTGCATTGCAGTGGCCTCATCATTTGGCACAATAGGAAAGCAATACGGCAACAAAAATGAAAACAAAACAAAAAAAACACCTGCAGGCAGATGCTCAATGAGGCATTATTGAAATGACTGAGGTTTAAACACAGAAGAACAACAAAATGTATTGTGATGGAATATTTTCTAGCCAAAAAAAAAAAAAAATGAGAAAGCGAGTATGTACAAATTCCACACACATTGTAATTACAACTAAAAATGGACAAGAGGAACGGGAATGCTATCACTGAGAGACACCTATGTGTCAGGCAGTGCTATTATATAATTTAGTTACATCTTGATGTTATTTATTATAATTTTAGAGATAAAGACAAAGTTTAAGAAATGAGCACAAAGTCACACAATTAAAGGAGCAGAGATTTAACACCAAGTTATAGATTTTCTAGCTCCAGGTTCATTTGTTATTCTTTAAAAAGCTCTTTTTATTTTTCAACAAATATTACATTATCTTAGTGCAGATGTGGTTGATATTTTCCTATTTTGAAACTCCTTATAAATTATTTTTCTATTGCAGGAAATATAAGAAAAAAAAAAAGAAAGAAAGAAAGTGAGTGAGTGAAATGAGAGATAAATGAAGAAATGTTTTGCCCCTAGACTTATAAAGTTACTTTATTTAGAGTCTTAAATGATCTCTCTATGAGGCTAATTTGCCAAGAAGGTAGGGGTGGGAACTTATGCAAAAGGAGGTCAAAGAGATAGAATAGTAAATGCCATCATGTATTCATACAACACTTTTCTTTTATAATACATTCATGTCCATTACCTCATTTTATTTTCAAAACAGTCCAAGTAGACAGCATTTTCCAAGCTTGAATGTATTTTGTGGGGATTGGCCAAATGGTTTCTAGTTTATTGATAGGAAAAACTGGTGGAGACAGAAGGGAAGTGACTCACTCAAGTCCTATAATCAAAGCCAGAGCTCAGGTTTCTTCACTCCAGCCAGCACTTGTCTTACTAGAGTTTCCCACTTTCCTTTCTTCATTGCTTCTGGGGAGATCTGACTCTCTTCTCTGTATTTCTATTTGAGCTCAACTCTCCAGAGGAAATTGTAGTGATAAAAGTTCTGTCCCCAGCCAGCTGGTCTACCCTCCCGCTGCTTTTATTAAGCAAGCCAACAGTGAGAGACTCTCTCCCTAAGGGAAGGCAGGCCACAGACTCATCTCTTCTTTCTCCTAAGGCCACAGGCAGAAGGGAAGGTGGGGATGTGGCTATTAGTAGCAGCTGCCCCATATATCAAGCTCTTATTTCCCAAAACTCTTTGAGTGCTGCCTAGCAATACTTATATGTCCTGGACACACTTAAATACTTAAGCAATGGGCTTTAGCCATGCAGATTATCTGCATTTGAAATTGTCTTTGCTTCCAGTATTTAAGGAACTGAATTGGTACAATATTTTTTTTAAATGCCATGCTAGCTATTATGAGGATAGGCCTATAGAAATATTTTATGAATGTCAAAGAAGGAAGAAAAAAATTACAAATCTTGCACTTTAACTGCACTACCACCATACTGTCACTCTCACTTTCACTGACTTTCCTTGATCAAAAGACACAATGGAAGAGATAACTTTATGATGGTAGGTCTACCACAAATAGTCAAAGAGACTATATTATAAATGAAGGAGAAGCAGTGGTATTTGAGTAACAAAATCCCGGGTGCTTTATATATTTAACTCATTTCATTCTCCCAATGAAAAGAACAACATCTAGTGCCTCCTTATATAGCTTATATTCCAGGTATTATATAAATTTACATGCATTATATACTGACATCTGAGGGGCCTTCCCTTACCAGCCAGTCTAAAATGCATCTCTGCCCTACCCCCCAGCTCTGTGTTATTCACTGTTTCCTTATTTTGCATTATTTTCCTTTATGACATTCACCACTATCCAACATACATATAAGTTTTTTTCTCGTACCCTCCCTCAAATATAAGCTCAATTAGTACAAACACTATTTGTATTTCATTTACTGTTGTACTCCTAGATCCTAGAACAGATGCTGGCACAGAGTTGGTACTCATTTATAAAAATGAAATAGTGTTATTGTATTCACTTTACAGAGAAGAAAACTTAGGCCCAGTGAAACTAAACATGGTGTCCATCATAGCAATAAAAGACTAAGTGTTCTTGCCAATACTCAGACCTCGGGCTTTTTTCCTTTCCATAACCATGTCCCGACTACTGCTTAGATAATCTGGATTCTAATTTCAGCTCAGTTCAAACTTCCGTGTAACATGGGCCTCTTTTCTCTGCCCTTTCAACAAATATTTATTAGCTGTTTATGATGTGGCACCTACTTTTCTAGTTTCTGTGTTAGAGAAATAGAACAAAGGGTGGCCTCTTCTGAAACCGAATTCCCTGTTCCCACTTATCTATCCCTCCCACATTCTAGGTGGCCTCTTTTCAGAACTTTTCCCTGTTCCTGCATATCTAATCCTCCCACATTCTTGTTCAAGTCACTTCCCCAAAAACCCACGTCAGTAAAGGGGATGAACTTGGACACTGAGAATTTACCCTTACACTTTTCGCCTTAGGATTGGGTTAGTTTTCGCGCCTAAGATTGTAAGCCTACAACTCCCAGTCAATGGGAGATGGGTAAGGTTGGGGAGGGAGGGAAATGGGACTCGGTGTCAGCGGAACTATATAATCTTTGTTCTTACACTGATTCCGCGCACTTGCCCACTTCCATTAGTCTGGGTGTGTGCCCTTTCTCATGAGAAAGAAATAAATTACTGCTGCCTCTAGTCCAACTCTCTGTCTTCAAAATTTTTATTTTAAGTAAGTGGTCACCGTCCCACTCATGGGAATACAAAACTATAAAGGGTCTCTGTCTTCAAAGAAATTTTAATTTAACAGGAGACAGATATGGAATGAAATAAGTACAGTACATGGGGGAAGCAAAATCCAGATAAACAAGGGAATAGAATGTGCCAATATGTATGAAAGAGTAAGGAAAGTTTAGGAATTGTTAAGTAATAATATTAAATAAAACATACAGAGCAATTAGTACAACTTTAGCATATAGAAATCTCTCAATTTTAACATAATCATAAAGATTCATTTTATAAGGTATTAAATAGGAGCGGTAAATTAATACTGGACATATAGACCAGTGTTAGATCCTAAAATGATCTTTGGTTAAACCATTAAATTTGAAATTAATTGTGAGAGTTCCAGGCAGCAAATGCTGAAGGTTTATAAATATGGAAAATAATATCATCAGGCTTTACAATTGACAAGATCTTTTCTTATGAAAAGTGCTTATTTTAAAGCAAGGAGATGGTTTTATATTGCTATGTGGATAATAATGCATATATAAATAATAGTATAGTAATTATTATATAATTAACTGTGCAAAGCACTTGGGATACATGATGAAAATACTGCATTCTTCTCCCTAAGGAGCTCATGAACTCTAAAGGACGTAGCCCAATATAGTGTGAAAATAACTTTGCTGGAAATATTAAAAAGATGAAGAGATAGTCCAATATAGTTGAAAATAACTTCACTGGGAATATAAAAAGATGCAACAGGAAAACAAAAGAAACAGCACTTAAATCTTTCTGGGAAAGCTTCATACTTGAGTGTGGAAGACAATAATGGCTCCAAATATGTCCCCATTTTAAATCCTGGAACCTGAGATTTTAGGTTACATGACAAAGGGGAGTTAAAGTTACAGATGAAATTAGGTTTCTAATCAGCTGATTTTAAAATAGGGAGATTATTCATGATAATTGAGGCAGGTCTAATGTTCAGTGGAGGAGGGAGGCAGACAATTCAGAACCACAGAAGATGTGAAAATGCTAGCAAGGTCAGAGTGATGCAATGCAAAAAAGACTCAACCACTGTTGCTAGTTTTGAAGATGGAGGAAGTGGGTCATGAGCCAAGGAATGCGAGTGGCTTCTAGAAGTTGAAAAAGATAAAGAGATTCTCCCTTAGAGTCTCCAGAAAACACAGCTTAGCTAACACCTTGATTTTAGCCTTGAGACCTTTTCAGACTTCTGACTTCCAGAACTATAAGATAATAAATATATATGATTTATACCAGTGAATTTGTAGTGATTTGTTACAGTAGGAATATGAAACTAATTGAATGAGATTGAGCCAGTTCTTGAAAGGAAAGTACAATTTCTAGAGTAGGATTTTAAAAACTATTTTTAATCAAAGTTAAAAATGAATCTGAAATAACATTATTGGATTGGCTAATTGCCTAATTTTCATCATGATCCATGTAGTAGATTGAATTATCTATCCCAACAAAGCCATGTCCTAAATCTTAATCCACATTCTTGTGGATGTGAACTCCTTTGTACGTAAGACCCTTTGAAGATGTATTCCTAGTTAAGACGTGGCCTCATCTGTGAATAGGATTTTCTCAGGTCCTGTTTAGGTATGTTCTCAACTGAAAGAGGGCAGTCCTTAATCCTTATGACTGGTGAGGAAATTGAGATGCAACAAGAGGAGCAGCAGGAAACCGGAAGTGCAGACAGAAAGAAAGATCGCCATGTGATAGAGGTAGAGATGAAAGCCCAGGAAGACCAAGGTTTGCGGCAAGGCAGCATCAGAATGGTACAGACTTGAAGGAGAAAGCATGACCCTACATTGACACCCTGATTTTAGAATGCTGGCATTCAAAACCGTGAGACAGTAAATGCTTGTTTAAGCCAAACTATTGTTTTTATCTTTAGCTTGGTAAACTAAGACAATCCTCAAACCCTGAAATGATCCTTTTGCCAAGATGGTAAAAGGTGCAAAGAATAGAATATTTTAAAATTTCATGTTGAAATAATATCAAAGACAATTTACAAGAAAATTCAGATTCACTAATTTTTATTTATTTGTTTCTCCCATCCCCTCATTGTTTGCACTTGCTGGGTCTGTTCTTCTTCCTTGTTTCTTCGGGAGGCACCGGCAGCCGAACCCAGGACTTCTGATGTGGGAGGGAGGCTCCTAATCACTTGAGCCACCTTCAGTCCTTGCTTTGTTGTTTCTCTCATTATGTTTTTCCTCCCCAAGTCTCTTGTTGTATCATCTTGTTGCGTCAGCTGTTGCATCAGCTTGCTGTCTTCTTTAGGAGGCACTGAGAACCTCTGCTCCCTGCTTTGTTGTGTCTCTCTTTTATGTTTTTCTTCTTGTATCTCTTGTGTCAGCTAGCTGTGCCTGCTTGTCATACCAGCTTGCTGTCTTCTTTAGGAGGCACCGGGATTAGAATCAGGAAACTTCCATGTGGTAAGCGGGAGCCCAATCACTTGAGCCACATCTTCTTCCCCCAGATTCACTAATTTTTAATATTTTGATTGATGATTTTGAATATTTATCTGCTCCACCCATCCTATCCACCTCCTCCAGAATCTCTGTCTTTCTGTCAACATTTTGAGTAAGTTGTATATACCATGCCCATTTATAATGAATTCATATTTGCCTGGTGTATTTATATAAAATAAAATCCTGTTATTTTAAAACTCTTGGAATCACTATGCTTTAGGTGGTTGTCTTATATATACAGTATATAGTTGTGTTGCTTTATGAGTTAATATTTAATATTTTTAGGTGAGTTAAGTTTATTCACTTTTTTTTTTTTTAAGAGTTACCAAGGATTGAACCCAAAACCTCACACACGGGAAGCAGGTACTTAACCACTTGAGCTACATCCACACCCCATTCACTTTTATTAATATGACTAATTTGTTTGTGTTACATTCTGTTATATACTTTCATGTTTTAAAAATGTATATATTGTGTTATTTTCAGTGTTTCTTTTTTTATTAAGTGCGTCTTCTTTGGTATATAAAATTAATTTTGGTATTTAGGAAAGTATTTTTGTACTGGTGTTACCTATACATTACAAATTTTAATGTTCCCTTAATCTACTTTCTTCTTACTTATTTAACTCTCTCATCCATCAGTATTAAATGCTATCTTTCGAATTCTATTTCTTATGGATACAAAGTCAATAATATTATTCTACTTTTGTCCCCATCTGCCCCACTTTTTAGTTGCATTATTTTATTTCGCTGAGACATATAATATTTACAAACTATTCTTCCAGTGATGGCCTTGCTTTATTCTTGGCTCTAAAATTAAATATATGGATTCTTCACTATAAATCATTTGCTCATTTTCCCCAATCACCTCTTGGCTTGATGAAGCTCTTCATTTAATAGATTCCTAAGAAAGATTGTGTGTCTACAGTATTCCCTGGGTTCTTGCACGTTGTTTGTCTACAGCCTTGACACTTTAAACAAAGTTTGATTTGCATTTCTAAAAAATTTTTTTAAAATTACTGCTCTACAGTTATCTTGATTTCTTTGTTGTCTCTGATAAGTCTGATGCCCATTGAACCTCTTGACCTTAAAACTTACATGATTTTTTTTTTCTTTTTGTATTGAAGCTCCTTGGGATTTTCTTTAACTTTAACATCTAATAATTTTTCTGGAACATGTCTTGGAGCTTATTGTTACTACCAAGTTTTTCTTAGTACCTCATAGTCCCTTTCAATATATTTATATATGCATGTGTGTGTATAATCAAGTCTTCTTTTACTTCTGGAAAGTTTTCTTGAATTATGGGTGAAACTAGTAGTTCTCTTCAGCAGTTTTGTTTTTCTTTTCAAGAAAAACAATTTTATATGTTTGATCTCTGATTGCCTTCCTTTAGAACCACATTATCTGTGACTTTCTACTTTTATTCTTTAACTTATTTTCATTCTCTAGGTTGCTATCTTGCTTTACTTCAATATCCTTATTAAGCTTCATTCAAGTATATACTTTCTTGGGCACCCAAGAGAAGAGATAAATGTCACTAAATTACCTAGCAAGAAAATTGTTGTTGAGCTACAATTCATCTTAAAACCATGTATTTTCACTGAGAGTGGGAGGATCTTAGACGAGAAAATGATTTTTCTTCAATTCCAGAAACTTGCTATTTTATATTAAAAGAAAAAGTTGAAAGATGCAGAGCACAAAACTTATGTAATAAACTATTGATTTAGATAAAATGATTGATAAGAAAAATTTTCTCACCATTCAGAGAAATTTTTTTTAAAGCGTTTTGCCTTGGGGAAGATCATTGAAAATGTTTGGAGTATAAAACAAGAGAGTATGTTATTGATGATTTCCCCTGACTTATCTCTAGTTTTGACCATCTTCACCTTCCAAATGCTGCTGCTCAAATCTGAAGGCATTGGAATACAGCAGTTCCAAATTTATGGTTTGTAATATTAATGCCAAGTTGAACTTTTGCTCTTAATATATACTCAAAAGAGAATGTAAACAAACCTAATTTTCCCCAAACATCTGGAACTTCACATCAAGAGACATAGCTCACAATATCATTTAGAAACTAAAATAAAAAATGGTACTATTAGAACAAACAAAAAATTTAAAAAAACAAAAAAACAAAAAAAATTACTATTTTTTTCTTTCAGGCTGCTTTTTTATAATTTATTTTATGGAATTGCAATAAGGCTCAAACTAATGATCCATTCCTTATGTCCACCCCCAAATTTATTAAAGTATAACATGTGCAAATTTGCATAGAAGAATTACTAAGTGAATGCCCCTGTGAAACCATCATGGGTCAAGAAATTTTATTAGCATTTCTCATTCTAACAATTATCACCCCCTTTCTTTTCTAAGCTATAATCACTAACCTTATATATTCATTTTTCCTGTTTATGGAATCATACAGTATATATTCTTTGACCTAGCTTGTATTCTTCAATATTGTATGATTCATCCTGGTTTTTTTGGATAACCATAGTTCATTCATTTTCATTGTTCTGTTAGTATACTATAGCATGATATACCTATTTATTGATTGATTGATTGATTTTATAGTTAATATGCATGTAGGTTGATTCCAGATTAGGGAATGATAATGCTATTATGAACTATATCGTCTTTGCATATATGTGCAAACAGACATCTATTTCCTTGGTTATATGACTAGAAGGGAATTTCTGAGTATAGAGTATATGTAGGTACAAATTTAGTAAGAAAAAAAAAATCAATAAAATTTTCAACAGTCCCTGGGCTCAGTTCCAAGGGGAGCAGAGAAACCCTTGTGCACATACTGGGAGCATGTATGTCTGGCCCTATCTGTCTGGTGATGGCCTGAGGAACTTGCCATCCAAGACCTTGCCATGCATGTAGAAAGAGCTCACAGAGCTCTACTACAGGATGCTGTAGAAGAGTAGTCAAGTTATGCTGCCTGGAACAAGGATTACTGGCTGCAAGACATACAGTACAGTGCCTGGGACTATGAGGTCTGGGACCATGAGGAAATGATCTTTCAAGGGAAGAGGGGACATTTCTATCTTTGTAAATGGGGAATTCCTAGGACAAACCATGCATGCCCCAAATAAGACAAATACCCAAAAGGAACCAGAAAGCCCCCTATGCTTGGCCTGGAGCTATTCTCTAAACTCTTTGTATGGATAAACTCTCAAAAAAAGTACTCACAGAGGTCAATCTGCAAAGAAAGGGAAAAGCGATCTTTTTCCCTTGTTTCTTTTGTTTTTTGCTTGTTTGTTAGCTCCTGACACTCAAGGAAAACTCTGCCATATTAGCTGGATATTATTCAAAGGAACATAATCTTCTGAGTCTAAATTTCATCAATAAGACATTACAATATCAAAAAGTTCAGGATTCAACAAAAGATTAAAAAACATACAAAGAAACAAGAATTGATGGCCTGGGCAAAGGAAAAGATTAAAGCATTAGAAACCATCAGTGAGGAGTAGCAGACCTGGGACATTCTAGTGAAAGACTTTAAAAAATTTGTCCTACATATACTCAAAGAGCTAAAAATAAACACGGACAAATACTAAAGGAAATGAGGAAAATGATAGATAAATATACAGAGAAAATCAATAGAAATATGGCAATTATGAAAATGAACCAATTAGAACTGAAGACCACAGTAACAGAAATTAAAAATTCCCTAGAGCAGTTCAACAGCAGACTGGAGCTAGCAGAAGAAAGAATCAGTGAATTTAAAGATAAGACAATTGAAATCATTCAGTCTGAGGAGCAGTTGTAAGAAAGAATGAAGAAAAGTGAACAGAGCATGAGGAACTTGTGGGACCATTTCTGGCATACCAATATATACATTATGGAAATGTCAGAACTAGAAAAAAAAGAGAAAGGAACAGAGATAATAGTAAAAGTAGTATTCCCTGAATATTTCCAAATATTTGGAATTTGGCTGAAAACTTCCCAAATTTAACAAAAGTCCTGTGTTATTTTTTCAAATGTATCGTAAGATTGAAAATATTTCAAATTAAAATGTTAAAAAAAAAACCACTTAAGAATAAGCTTTAAAAAGAACTGTGACTTACAATTAAAACTACATAACATGGTTAAAAATAAGGAAGAACTAAATAAATGAAATGACATCTGGTGTTAATGGATTGGAAGGCTTAATAATCTTGCGATGGCATCACACTTTAAAATTGTGAACATTTTCAACATAATCCCTTTCAAAATTTTAGCTGGCATTTTTTTTTTTTTTACAGAAATTAATGAACAGATCCTAAAATTCATATGGAAATGCCAAAGATGCAGAAGAGCCAAAAATATAGTTAACCAAACTTGAAAAAGAAGAACAAATTTGGAGGACTCACACTTCCCAATTTCACAACTTACAAGAGCTATTAACAATCAATAATTTGTCATGGTGATATATGGATAAGAATATGGATAAATGGACTAGAATTGAGAGTATAGAAACTAGACCATACATTAATAGTCATTTGATTTTAGACAATTCAATGGAGAAAGAATAGTCTTTTGATTAAATGATGCTGGGAGAACTTGATATCCACATGCCAAAAATTGAAGTTGGACTCCTACCTCACACCATATGCAAACATTAGTTCAAAATGGATGAAAAACCTAAATGTAAGAGTTCAAATTATATAAAAATTACTTAGAAGGAAACATAAATGCAAACCTCTGTGACCCTGGATGAGGCAATGGTTTCTTAGATATGGCACCAATAACACAAGGAACCAGAGGAAAAAAGTATACAAATTTGATTTCATCAAAATTAAAAGCTTCTGTGCTTCAAAGACCACTATCAAGAAATTGAAAAGACAACCCATAGGGTGGTATAAAATATGTTCAAATCATACACTTGACAGGCATATATTATCCAGAATAAGAAAGACTACTTACAACTCAACAATAAAAAGACAAATAACCCCATTTTTAAAATGGGCAAGGCATTTGAATATAAATTTCTTCAAAGAAGATGTATAAATGGTCAATAAGAATATGAAAAGATGCTCAACCAAATTACTCATTAGGTAAAAGCAAATCAAAACCACAATGAGATAGCACCCACTAAAATGTTATCTTCAAAAAATGAATAATAATAAGTGTTGGCAAAGATGGGAAGAAAATGGAAACTTCATATGTTTCTAGTAGGAATGTAAACTAGTATGACACCTTTGGAAAACAGTTTTGTACTTTCTAAAAAAGTTAAATGTATAGTTACTCTTTTACCAATAATTCCATTTCTGGGTATATATCCAAGTGAACCAAAAATATATGTCCATGCAAAAATTTGTACGTGAATTTTCTTAGCAAGATTATTCGAAACAGCCATAAATTGAAATGACCCAAATGCCTTCAACTGAAGAATGGATAAACAAAACGCAATATATCAAAACAATGGAATATTATTTCAACATAAAGAGAAATGAAGTAGTGGTGCATGCTATAAGACAGAAGAACATTAACTACATTATGCTAATTGAAGGAAGCCAGACACAAAAGGCCTCATATTGAATAATTCCATTTATATGAAATACCCAGATTAGCCAAACTCGTAGAGATAGAAATTAGATTAGTGGCTGTCAGGGGCTAAAGAGAGGAACAGTATGGAGAGTGATTGGTAATGGGTATTTGTGTTTCCTTTGGTTTGAGGCAAACTATTCTGCAATAAACAGCAGTGATGTTTGTACGCCCTTGCAAATATACTAAAATTCACTGAATTTTATACTTTAAAATGGTGAATTTTATGTTAATATCTCAATATACCTCAATTTTTAAAAGTAAAGTTTGTTTTTCCCTACCCTAACTGTCCCAAGGTTGATGTTCCTGACACCTAGCTATTTTGGCACCTTCCTGGGTAGGCATTGTAGAGAAAATCTGTGCCCTATTACTGAGTCCCTGGCATGATTTTGATACTTAAACTGGGCAATTTTAAAGACGTAGGATAAGTTGAACCAAATATCAAAGAAGAGCTGTGAGAAAAATTATAATAGGCAAGAGAGAGAAATTGGCCATCAGAGTAAATTCAGCAACATATTCAGATGCCTAGACATCAGCAAAAAATTACAATCCACACTAGGAAACAGGAAGAAATGGCCCAGCCAAAGGAAGAAACCAAATATTCTGAAGAGATTCAGGATTTAAGAAAATTAATCAATGATAATCATACAACTCTGCTAAATCTATTTAAATAACTGAAAGAAAATATTACTAAAGAGATAAAGGATATTGAGAAGACCCTGGGTGAGCATAAGGAACAATTTGAAAGTCTGCAAAGAAAAGTAACAGACATTATGGGAATGAAAGACATGGTGGATGAGATTAAAAATACATTAGAGGCACATAAGAAGAGATATGAATTGCTAGAAGACAGAATTATTGATTTTGAAGACAGAACATCAGAACTGGAAAAGACAAGAGAACAGAAAGAGAAGCGAATGGAAAAAAATGGAACACGTTCCCAGGGAAATGAATGACAATGTAAAACCCAAAAACAAACGCATTATCAGTGTCCCAGAAGGAGAAGAAAAGGGAAAAAAGGCAGAAAGAATATTTGAAGA
Source organism: Cabassous unicinctus (assembly GCA_029593785.1). Classification (NCBI taxonomy): domain Eukaryota; kingdom Metazoa; phylum Chordata; class Mammalia; order Cingulata; family Chlamyphoridae; genus Cabassous; species Cabassous unicinctus. The sequence goes on along the minus strand of JAQZBX010047094.1, from coordinate 373 downwards.
AATAATGACTGAAAACTTCCCTATCCTTATGAAAGACATAAATATTACTATTGAAGAAGGACAATGCTCCCCAAACAAAATAAATCTGAATAGACTTAACCTAGGACACATACTATTCAGAATGATAAATATCAGAGATAAAAAAAAAAAAAAAGCATCACATACAAGGGAACCTTGGTAAAATTAAGTGCCAATCTCTCATCAGAACCATGGAAGAGACAGAAAAGTGATATGATGTATTTAAGATACTGAAAGAGAAAAACTGCCAGCCAAGAATTCTGTATCTGGCAAAGCTGTCCTTCAAAATTGAAAGGGAGTTCAAAGTCTTCACAGAAAAACAAAAACTGAGAGAATATGTTACCAAAAGACCAGA
>JAQZBX010047093.1:0-20571 GCA_029593785.1 Cabassous unicinctus | reverse complement strand
GCTATATGGACAGCCATTTATATAGTGGTATTTTTTAAAAGTTACTATAGTTGAAAATTATATTACTAGGATATTTTTTAAAGTATTTATTTTGTACGTATTAAATATTGCAGAATAATTTACCGATATATTCATACTCAAATGTATTTACTGAATAGATAGGATAGGGAAATAAGTATAAACCTAGTTATATTTGCATATATGACAAACAATTGGAGCCAACTTATTAGAAAATTCTGATATCTCATATATCAGAAACAAACATCCTTCAAATAGAATCAGTCTCCAGTATTTGGAGTGACTGAAGGTAGCTCATGTGATAAAATATGTGTGTGTATTTATACATATACATATTATATATTTTCTTTTACAGTTTCCTTTTTTTCTCTTAAATATTTTACAGGAATCTAAATCCTGAATACTTCACTTTAAGGTAAGGTATATATATTAATGAATGCTATTATATAAGGAAAAACTTATTAAACATTATAATACATTATTGTAAGGATATATTGAGGCTACTATCTATCTATTCACTCACTCCTTACTTAAATTATATAAGACTTTTCATTCCAATCACAGAATCTGATAAAAGATGTTTGCTTTGAAGATTTTTTTCCTCCTCATAATTGAGGTTTATTAAAGTAATTATTTTTATTCATTTCTATTTTTACGTGAAATTTTCATCGTTTTATTCTATATATCACACATAGTTTTAAGAAATTTTGTGAAATATCATGGCATTCCTACCTTATTTATATTTATCCTGGTTCGAATTTGTATGTGTTACTTGTATTTTTTTCAACTGCCTGAATATGTATTCTTATGTAGAAAATTTCTAGTAGCTTGCATACTTATTTTTTTATTTGATCTATAGGAGCAAATACATAGCACACTTTATTTGCAGAGCATAAGATTCAAATATATATATTATTTCCATTAAATTATGGTTTAATGCTTATGTTAGCTATTTTCAGAATTCTCAGAATGCTGTTCATATTTGGCTCTAGTGTCTCTGATTTTTTTTTATCCAACATTTACAGTTTTCTGACTTTTTAATTTTATTTATTTTTTAATAATAATTTTTTATTTTTTAAAAGATACTTAGATTACATAAATGTTACACAAAAAAATCGGGATTCCCATATGCCCTACTCCCCACACCTCCCACATCCTCCCACATAAACATCCTTCATTAGTGTGGCAAATTCATTGCAATTAAAAACCCATTTTGAGGCTTTGCCATTAAGCTTGACCATAGTTCACATTGTAGACCACACTTTCTCCCACACAGTTCTGCATGTTATCTGATGATATAAAATGGCCTATACCTGTTGTTGCAGTTTCATTTACAATGATACCCTGGGCCTAAAAAAGTCCCCATATTACAAGTGTTTTTCTCTCTCCCTGCCCCCAGAGCCCCCAGTGGCCACTGGCTCCACATCAGTATTGAAATTACTTCCATTGCTAAAATCACAATATGTCTATGGTAGAATATCAATAAGTACACTCTAGTCCATAGTTCTTTCCCCAATCTTGATTATTCTGGAACAGTGATGTCCACTCTACCTCTAATTGAGAAGGGAATTATATCCCAAGTGGAAGATGAATAGAACTATCTTGCTTACAGTTGTAGACTCTCTTTGTTCCTTGGGATGGTCGTTGTCCATCATCACATCCTTGTTAGTTGTCCTGGGTGAGTCCAATGAACTGTATAGTACGTTTTGCAACTCAGCTGAGATTCTGGGGCCAGCTGGCACATGGGCAGCCGAAAGACTCATGTCTATTGGACACAATTACACCTACAAACTCCAGCACCAAGTATAGGTTTAAATAGAATGGACAAATGAGTCACAGGTAGGGAAGACATAATTGAGTCCAACTCTGTAACTCTCAGAAGCACAAACTTCAAAGCAGGGCCTACTAGCAAGGCACCAAACTTCAGAGTTATCAGCTCTCACTATATGACCTGGGTGTCTCCAGAGCCTACAGGAGTCCCACTATTTGGGGTAATACCCACTTTGGCAGTCTATGAGATACTGCTGAGATGTGCAAAAGTGTTACCACTAGGATGATTGCCCAACTCACTTTGAAGTCTCAGATAAACTCATTTGTCTTTATATTTTCCCCCTTTTATTCAAGGTCTTTTTCCAGCTACATTGCTTGTTGGTGCTTGGTAGTAATCCCAAGCATAGTCATCAGTATCAATGACCCATCAGTGGATCATCCTCCTTTGCCAGTCATTGCCTCTGCACTTGGGGGACTGTTGTTGCTACATTAGAGATAGTGGCATAGTTCTCCAGGTTGGGAATTCAATATTATCTCAGTTATTGTGTGAGTCTCCACCCACTGTGACAATGCCCAGTGAAGAGTTGAACATTTTTATTTTCCTTATATGTTTGCCCAGGTGAAATTCCTCCCATGTATGTCCCATCATTGACACCCCACACCCATGATTTTCCCCTGCCCCAGTTGTAACGCTTCTGTAATCTAAAGCTTTTTCAAAAATGAAGTGAATAAAATAGCCAAATACAATTAAGGAAAATGAAATGATAACCATAAGTTTACATGTAAGAAATACATAAAAAATTAAAAAGACTAAAAATATAATAAAATTAAAAGATTGGCTATTAAAAATAATGAAAAATATTACAAAAATTTTTTGTGGCATTTTGCCTTTCATCACTCTACTATCTGGTGTCCTGTCTGTACAGTGAAATTTCCTTCCATTTATATCCAGTGTCTTACTATTTTTCATTTTGTTTTCAAAGAAGTTTTACTTCACAGTAAAGTCACATACAGAATACAAAGAACTCTCATATACCCAACAACCTCCCTTCTGATTCTTTTTTTCACCTCCCTTTCTTTACCTTCCCTAAAGCCCCCCTACAATACCAGACTTTCCATAATGAGCCATATATTAATTAATTTTCATCTTTCTCTCACCTGACTTCCCCAATACTCTTACCCTCTCCCATACCATGTGATCAACTCCTTGGCTTGAAATTTGCCAGATATCATTTTCTTTTAATTATTCTAATTAAAAGCACTAAATATGAAATGTTTACTAACATTTGACTAACTCAGAGAAAAAGATAATGAAAAAAAGTCACACAATAGAACTGTAAGAACCAACCACTTTAGTAAATATTATGCCTTAAGACTGTGGATAACACAGTGAGGTCTTCCTTAACAAAGAATAATATGAGTCCTGAGAGTTTCAAAAGGCATTGCCAGTCATTTATAGACAGCCAGAACACAGCTCAACAACACTTATTGAAAGACAAATTAATCCAGACTTCCTCCAATATACCATTTATATTGATATATTTAATGATATATCAATCATTTTGATATATCATCTATAAAGTACAGTATATTATAAAATAATTACCAAACATAAGACAAAGCAAGAAAATGTAAAACACATTAATGAATAAAAATGTTAATTAAAACAGATTTCAGGATGAACCCAAAGTTTGAGTTAACACCATATAATAGTTTTAAACATATATTTAATACTTATTCATAGTAATTGACTCTATTAAAAATGAAGACCAACTATGTGATGGTTAAAATAGCTGAACATTAATAAGATATACATATATATATATATATATATATATATACACATATAAGCATATAAGTACAACTGTTCAAAGTAGTACTACTAGAAAAAGTAGACCTTTATGTTCCAGAGATATGAAGGTAAGTATAAAATATCCATAGATACAATTTTTAAGAAAATTACAGTATTCCTTAACAGTAAAGTACTCAAAACATGTAAAACAAAATTTTACTAAATTAAAAGGAAGAATAGAATTTTAAAAATTATAATGGCATTGAATGTCAGTGATAAAGTTCTAATATTTTTTAAATGAAGGACAAAGAAGTCATGTTTCCTTTTTATTTCTTACTCCTGATAGCCTATCAAAATTATTTTACTATTAGATATGATATATTGGACTCCTAGTAATAAAAATTCAGCCAAAAGAAGTCATAAAATTAGTTTTATAAAGTATTCTTTCTTCTACTTTTACTTATATTATTTGAAAGTACACTTTATAAGTGTAAAAATTGATTTTAATGCTGGGAAGAAGTACTTGATCTTGGTGATTTTGTAAGGAGTAAGCAGACCCTATTGGAGTGGTACTGGCATAGAAATCTGCATTAGTTTATCATGTTTCTTAAAGCCTGAGATCACCAATTGTGAAATAAATCGCTGAGGCTTTTAAAACTTCAAATAAGCTTATGTCAGTATCACTGAGTTTTTTATGAAGAAAATTATGCTAGGAAAATTTCATTGAATATATAATATTATTTTATAACTCCTTGGTCCATGCCATCAAATTCTCTCTGGATATACCAGAATATAAATAGTTTCTAATGTAAAAGGAGTTGCTTCTAAATCTACATAATAATTACTTCATTATTATTAATTAGTGCAGTCACAAGAAAGCAATTCACCTGGTTATATATAGAGGAAGTGAGCTTTGGCCATTAAATAAAATTACAAAATATTTACTCATCTCAGCACTGATTTTTATGTACTTCTGTCATGTTTCTTCTCATTTAATAAAAGCTAATACACAGGAAGCAGATGTAGCTCAAACAATTGGGCTCTCACTTACCATATGGGAGATTCCTGATTCGGTTCCTGGTGCTTCCTGAAGAAGAGAGTGAGCTGGTGCAATTGGCAGGCATGGCAAGCTGATACAAGAGACATAAGAAGAAAAAACATAATGAGAGATACAAGAAAGCAGGGAACAGAGGTTCCTGGAGACTTCTAAAGAAGACGAGCAAGGCAGTGGGCAAACACAACAAGCTGTCACAGCAAGATGATGGAACAAGAGACACAAGTAGAAAAAACATGGTGAGAAACAGAAGAAAGCAGAGAACAGAGGTGGCTCAGGCAATTGGATGCCTCCTTCCCACATCGGCAATCCCGGGTTCAGTTCCTGGTGCCTCTTAAAGGAACAAGGAAGAAAAACAGATATAGCAAGTGCAAAAAATGAGAAAGAGGAGAAATGAATAAAAATAAAATAAACCTTTAAAAAAAAAGAATTGGTTGCATAAGCATTGTTATGTCTGACTACAACAATATATGTGCTGTGCAGATGAATTAGATGATACTGCCAAAACTCACTGGAGAAATTCCACCATGTTTTTCTTAAAATGCTCAAAATTGCCCATCTATCAGCTGGTGTATACTCTTAGAAAGAAGTTAGTTATGCTGTACAAGCCAAGGCAAAATACGTGAAATTTTGGTTTTAGAAATGTTTAATATAAAATAGATCAAGGTATAGTATAAATATTTAATAATAAAATCAGAATTTTCTGAAAATACAGTGTGATAAAAATTATGTAAACACATAAGTATACATATAAATAAGCATTATATGCATAAAGGAAAATAATTGGATGAAAATACATCTAAGGATTAACAGCATTTATGAACGATTTTCATCTCTTTGAATTGTGTTGTATTAAAATTTGCATGTAATGAGCTCTATCATTCCCTATTCTAGTGTCACACTTTAAATATAAATGTATTTCATAGTGAAAAATGTGCTATTCCATCCTTGGTGGTTAATTTTCTGACTTTTCAGCAATAAATTAATTATTTCTGTAGAAATACCTCCTCTTTTACCCCATCATCAACTAGAGTATCAGAAAAGAAGACCAAAAAATGATGTTCAACATTATGTGGCTTCTAAGAGATAGAGAACTCTCTGGCACAAACTTAACATGGATACATTAGTCCATGAGACATGCCAAACAATTTTCCTTCTGAACTTGTCCCAGCAATGATGGAATAGTACCTTATTAGCTATTCTCAATATTAGAGTTGTCTTGGCATTGTTAGGGGTAATGGCAAGGAATTCCCTTCCTCTGTGTTCACTTTAGCTTTCTGGTATAAGTGTGAGACTTAATTTCCAGGTGAACTTTCCATTTGATCAGGATCTGATCCAAAATTTTAGGTTGATTTATTTTATCTCTGAACAAAACAAAAATACATGTGGGAAAAATTAAACATAAATTATCTCAAAGGAAGCTGATATTAGATCACAGATATTTCAGGTGCCTAAATGGTTTATCCATTTTATTTGTGAGAAAAACTAAAGATTGACAATTTCTAGACAGATAATGGTGAATGGTGATAGAAAAAGTATTGTTCTCAAAGTTAGACAGCTTTAGTTCATCTCAAAAATGGGGATATTTTTAGAAGAATAATTTATATTATTTAAGACTTACTTTACATTGCCAGGATTGTAGAAAGGCAAACATATTATTGATTAAATCAGCAAATTATATTTAATGAAAATATAATTTTGGAATAATTTTGATTTATAGAATCACTTAAAAACATATCTCCTAAAAATTAAGAGTGGCATGTGGCCTATGATGCTATATCATCCCAGTAAAGTAGTCTAAACTTTTAATTTCTGATCAGGCATTTTTAATAGAAATATTGTATATAAAATAAAGTAATTGTATTAAATCTCCAACATTGCTTATTATATAATTAGCAGTTTATTTTTGTTTTTCTGAAATTATATGTAAGTAGGACCATAGTATTAAGAGCATGATTTCTGGACTTAGCCAATCTTTTTAGAATCAGAGGGACAACTATTAATGGCATGACTGTATTTTGCTTAATTTTCTGTGCTCTTTTTCTCACCTAAAAAATGTGTACAATAGTAATCCCTATGATAAATATTTTCATCTGCATAAATATGTTAATAAAGGGAATTATTTATAATAGTGTCAATTTCATTCAAATTATGCAATATATATGGGTTTCCATTATATAATACACAAATGATGATTTCTACCTATATAAATATATATAATTTCAGTCAACAATTTTTTCAGCCATGTTTTACAAGCTACTTTTTTATAATAAATTGCTAGATTCACTAAACTATTTTTTTTTAAATTCCAAATCATTCATATAAACAAAAATAGTTTTGAAGTCATTTATGCTAGTATCACCTTTTCATTTCTCAACACTTTATTAGAGTTGAGTGCTATGGGAATTAGAAATAACTCAAATGTGCCTGACTTCATCCTTATATGATTGAAAGACTCTGAAGAGATACAGGGGGTCCTCTATATATGATTTCTCCTGATATACCTGATTACTATCTCCAAGAATAAAGGCATAATATTGATAGTTGCCTGGGTCTCTAGCTACAGACTCCCATGTACTTTTTCCTGAGTCACCTGCCATTCCTTGACTTCAGTTACTCAATAGTTATACCTAAAACCTAAGAACTTACTGACCTCTGACAAGTTTATTTGATTCATGAGCTGCTTCACACAGATGTCTTTTTTTCTCTTGCCTGTCACTGAATTTTTCCTCCTTTCTTCAATGATCTATGACAGCTATATAGATATCTGCAATCCTCTTCACTACCCAATGCTTATGTATAAGAGATGTGCTGCACCCCCATCACTGGGTCCTATGGGACTGGCTTTAATGCCAATGACATTTATTGGTCAATGTTCTCTGCATGAACAGCTTGCATTTCTGAAAATGTAATCTATCACTTTTTCTATGACTTAGCCCCATTTTAGCCCTGTCCTGCACTGATACTTTTGACACTGAAATCATGATGATCATTCCCACTGGCTCAAAATTAATGGTTTCCATTATCGTAATCCCTGTGTACTACAGGTCTATTCTGTCTTCTATCCTGATAATTAATTCTAATTCAGGAAAACACAAAGCCTTCTATGCTTGTCCCTCCCACCTCCTGAGAGTCATCATAATTTATGGCACCATGATTTTTATTTATTTAAAACCAAAGAAGTCCAACTCCTTGGGTATGGACCAAGTGGCCTCAGTGTTTTATCTAACCCACTCATTTAAAGACTTAGGAACAAAGAGGTAAAAAGTGCTCTCATTTGAGTCATACAGAAGAAAGAGGACTCCAGGCAATTGAAATGTCAATGCTGCTGAATATCTGAGCTCATCTGTTCTTTCTTTCCTACTTGGTTATTTACTTGGTCTCTATTTAAATACAGTAGTGTCTTTAATTAGTTCACATTTCTCTTGGATCATCTTCTACTTGACCACACATGTTCTGGAACATTTCCAAGAATATATTTTTAGAAATTAACATAGTAATTGGGAGCCAAGAAATGAGTGTTAAACTTGTGGTTTAAATATATGTTTTTCTAAACAAATTATTTTGTAGATAACTCTATGGATAACTAAATCTATAGAGATATCAGTAAGGATAAATCAGATGTTGAATTTAAAAATTTTGCCCAGTACTACTAACTTTTGGCCACTATCATCAGAATACTTACATTCTTGCAAAATTTTGAATACCCAATGCCTTTTTTTATACTAATGTTAACTGGTCTTTTATAAATACTTTTCTTATTCGTAAACAAGCAAAAAGATTAAAAGAACAGAATTGTCATATTTGCTTTTAGAACAAAGTATTGTGATAGAACTAAGTTATAGAAAATAGTATATGTGAATATTGAAGAAAATTTGGAAAATATTGAAAAATTTTAAAGAACATAGAAATAACCCAACCATTTCTGACAGTTTTATTCATGGTCTTCTAGACTAATCTTATATATGTATATGTATATGTATATGTATATATTACATATGTATATAAATTTTTCTTTTCTTTTTGGCATTTGCAACTTTTGATTTCCACTCATCCCTAAAATGTTTGGTAAATCTTTTATTTAAATTTGTGAAATGAATGGTTTCATGGTACATAAGTGAAATCAAGAGTCTTATTTTGCAATAGATAATGAATCCAAATTTTGTGACATACCATAACTTTTAGTCAGATAGTTTTGTTACGGGGTTTGTCTAGGTTCTTGACTTATGCTGCAGAAATGAATTTCAAGAGCATGTCAGTTTAGTTAGGCCAGTGATTTATTAACGTAGGAAGAGAAGAGAAATGGGAGAAAGTAACAGATCAAGGGTCCCTGGTAAAGAGTAAGGGTCTAAAGAGTGATAAAGAGGACTGATTTATAGACTATAATTTCCCATTATAGATTATAAATGCCCAGGTTTTACTTTCATGTTATTCCATGCAGGGGGGACATGGTGAGAGCAGGGTGCAGAAGCCAAAATGAAAGAGAGAGTTTTGACCTTTGACCTTGCACTTGCTTTTTAAACCATTAATTATTCCACCCCAGCTATATGCTGTTTTGATTCATTATCCCACCACCATCAATCCCCTGGGTGGGCCCAATGATAATGTCCCTGGAGAATATCCGGGGCTTCTCCTGGCTTTCCTGGCTAGAGGGGGAATCTCATTTTGGGTGGCAGAAATCTCATGAGGGTCTTCCAGCAGCCATCTTGGGAGAATCAATATCCATGTGGACTTCTTGCCAGGTTCCAGATCTGTCTATTGATTCCCTATATGAAGCCTGCTTCAGTTTGATGAAATTTCCATTACAAAATTCCTCTATATTATCTGGAATTGCACTTTTGATTTTCTTTGCTATTCAATATGTATTAAAGATATTGTGTTTTCTTCCAATTATTTGATTTTTACTTAAACTCTTACAATATTTATTACACATGTTTTGCAGTCAGGTGATTTGTATTCTTTTAACTTATATTAAGAGTTTTTTGTAGAATTACATTTGGTTATTTTCCAAAATTATTTTTGAATAATTAACATAATGTTCAACATTTGTTTTATGGCTAAATGTTTAACATATTTTTACCAGTTCACAACTGTTCAGATTTTTTCAAATAATTAAAATGTGCATTAATTTCCTTTTAATCTTGAATTTTTAGGCACATTTTAACTTATCATATATAATATCCACATATGGCATTATGGCATTTTTTTCTTTGAACTCTATGTTGTCTAGTTTCTATAGTTATTGTATTCCTCTTTCTTTTGCTTGAAATAAGAGATATCTTGTGTAAACATTTATTTTTAATAATATAATTATTAATCTCTGATCTTGTATGTGCACTGTCTTTCTTATATTTATAAGCTCTTTACTATTCTTTTTATTTTAATGACATTGATGGCTTTGCTTTCATTTCTATACATTGCTATTATTTAGAAAATGTATCCTTTTTCTTCATGTTGACAATGATGGCCAACAGATTCTGTAATTGTTCAAACGATAATATGTTTTTTGTCTTTTTTTTTTTTTTTTACCAAAATCAAAGTTGTATTTATCTTCACTGATTGACATGGGAAAAGGATGTTTAAAGTCACCTGAGTCCACAGTGCAAAATGGGTGAAGAGTACAGAAAAAAACAAAGCAATCAACTGCAAAGGGCTGGGTCGACGAGATCCTGGAGCCCAAGAGGGAAGCGAACTGTGGATGCCCAGAAAGAAAAAGGAGAGCTTACAGCTGGACATGGGGATGCTGGATGGCTGGGAAAACAAACTGGAAGCCAAAAGGAAACCATGCCAGGTTCTCCAGGAACAACACTGAAGCAAAACCTGCTGATGACTTCACACAGGAGAGAAAATATACAAAAGTGATTTTTTTTCCTACTCAACCGTTAGACTCTCGTCTAAGATTCCACTTGTCTAGTATACAGATTTCAAGAACATTGCACAATCCACACAAGAGCCAACAGAAACTGTGCTTGCTGCCACCCGATGCTCCCACCAGGCAGTACTGGGGTTGGGGCCTGCACCCAGAGCCTGTGATCTAGGAGGCCTAGAGGTGCTTTCATAGTTGAAGTAGAGTTGCTGCAGTTAAACTTTTGAGTTTTTCCAACTGAAGCGAGTGCGTTTTTTGTGACCATGTTAAACAAATAACCAGAGAGATTTCTAGAAACCTTTTTTGTAAAGTCTACCTGGGTTAGGAATTTAACACTGTGTTTATATTTATAGACTATTTACACTTGTTTCCTTTGTTGTTCTTTTTTAAAAACAAACCAAAAAAATTCTCTTACATTTCTGAATAGAATAAGGCAAAACACAAAATTTTGAACATAATTATTATTATTCTTTTCTATATATATCTGTAACTTTGTTTCCAAGTGTCGAGGTCACCTGGGGGGCATGACTGGAGCCTCACAGGGTGCTGGACAAGGTGACCCCTTTCTTCTCAATAAACAAGACAAAGAAACCCTGAGGCTCTTTGCAAGGTATCTGAGGCCTTCAACTGCAAATTCAACTAAAGACCACAAAATTTTAAAAATTTCAAATCTATTAAGCATATCACCTTTGGGAAAATAATGTACAAATTTGATTTTTTCCCCCAACCACCTCTTCTCAGGCTCAGAAAACAAGAAATCGCCTCCAGAAAAGCTGTCCAATTCCCGGCGCACTCAGGTAAGCGCCTCTAGGACCTAGGAAGTGCACTTCGGTTCTACAAACTTACATTACAAAAGCTCACAGCAGTGCATCTGTCAGAAGGTCTGTGCAAGTCTTCCATTCCTCGCCCTGGGTCCCGGGCCTACCGCGCCCCCACCTCCTGCGGCTTGCGCCCTGGGGAGCCTCCTTGCGCCTCTGGCCCCGAGGGCCACAGTCCTGCACGGGGGCGGCATGGGAAACTCACCCGCGGTCAGCAGCGGGGGCGGGGCGCCGAGCGCCGCGGGGCCGGGCGAGGTTCTGCCCAGCAGCCCCCGGATCACCTCAGCGGCAGCGGGGCCAAGGCGGGGGAACGGCGGGGCGCCAGGCCCGGGCCCGAGTGCGGGATAAGCTCCAGCTCCTCACAACGCGCGTCCCCTCGACGCTGTAGGCTTCGGTCGAACGGTTCGAGGTCGAGGTAGGCGAGCTCGGGGAGCTTGCAGGGGGCGACTGGGGGTGCGGCGGGGCCGGCGCAGCCCGGCGATTCCACACCGCCTGGGGCGGCGCTCCAGCGGCTCCCTCGCGAAGCGCTGCGACTCTCCTGGGCTCTTGCGGCTCGCCGGGGACCCGGGGTCGAGGAGCTGCCCAGGGACGCCCCCTGACAGCAGGGGCTCAGGGTCCTCCCCGCGCTCCTCCTTGACCTTCAGGGCCCCTGGAGCGGCCAGCTCGCGGGCTCGCGGCCCAGCATGTGCAGGACGTCCCCCAGCGCTGCCTTGGCGCCTTCCTCCTGCGGCCACCGGTCCCTGAGCTTCTTGGCCAGCAAGAGGATCACCTTGACGTCGTTCTAAGGGGCCGGCTGCTCGGTGTGGCCGCCGCGTAGCAGGAGGCTGCTGACCAAGTGGCCCATGGCGGGAGCAGACGCGGGCGAGGCCTGGCTCGGTAGGCGGGGCTTCTCCAGGACATCCTGCTCTCGCTCCTCCTTGCCCTTGCCAGGCTCTTGGGAGAGACGTGTTCATGGTCCATGGGCTTGGGCCACGGAGATGGTGCGGGGAATGAGGGTGGAGCCTGGTGAAGCCGGTTCCAGGCCTCGTGGGGGCTGGACAGGCTGTCCAGCGAAGCACCTCCTTGTGGGTGAAGACGCTGTCCCCCGGGGTCAGCGAGTTGCTGCTCAGGCCTCCAAAGGCATTGCTCCCCAGGTTCCCGAGGCCCCCAAAGGTGCTTGACCTGCCCAAAGGGTCTGCCAGGTGCCTGGTGGGCTGTGAATGAAGTTGTTGTGATGGGCTAAGTGTCCGAATGGGTGGGTGACAGGATGAGCGGCACCTGTGCTGGAGAAGAGGCGCCAGGCAAGAAACTGCGGGTAGTGGAATCCAGCAAACCCAGCAAACAGGCCTGGGGTGAGTGGGAGGACGGCTGAACAGGTCCAGCTTTGCGCCCACCTCCAGCTTGTGGGGGTCCAGCTGCAACTGCTTGACCTTCTGCTGGTGGTGGTGGATCTGCGAAGTTATCTGCAGATGGACCGCGCACCACTTGCCTGGCTTCCTGGCTGACATCAGGTACAGGTCTGGCACCTCAGAAGCTTTCTGCAGGAAAGTGAACGGCACAGGGCCGACTGGTCATCTCGACTGGGTTTGACATCTTGGGCTGGAATGCACTCTGCAGGGACCAGAAGGTCCCTATGGGAGCAGGGTTGTCATGGCGGGAGGGTAGGACAGGAAGAAGTAGGAATGTTGAAAGTTGGGGCTGTCCAGCTTGGGAGTGTATTTGTCAAATGGTAGGCGCCCGGTGAACAGCGTGAGCAGCATTGGGTATAGCCCCGTGGGAAAGGGGGCAAATGTGTGTTAGTGTGTGTGCTGGTGCTGGTGGAACTCCGCCTGCAGCAGAGCCCCCTGGCCCAGCGAGGCCACCCGCCCCTCCATGCTCTGGACCAGAAAAAGCCTGCTCAGCTCTTGCCTGAGCAGCTCATAATCAACCAGAATCCCAAGGGAGGCTGGCAGCAGGTGACTGGTTGGTGGAAGGAGACCAACAGGCTGGCATCGGCTGAGTGTCTTGGGTTGAGCGGGCTGTTGGCGGGAAGCGCACGGCCAGGGGGCACTACCAGGGGGATGGCGAACTTGGCCGCTGCGTAGTGCTGGAGCTGGACCTGGGACCTGGAGCGCAAAGCGAAAGGTAGAGAGGCTGGAGCAAGGCCAGGGCCAGCCCGGGCCGGGCCTGTGAGGCGATAGGGCAGAGTGCTGCCAGAGGGCGAGGCCTGCGCTGCTGCTCCTCTTGAGGCCCTGTAGGCCCTTGTTCATGAGCTGGGGAGTGGGCAGAGGCTTCTGGGTGGCGCGGTTCAGGGAGAGGGCTTACTTCTTCACCAAGGGGCTGGCCGGGACACCTGGCGGGGGGTCCGAGCGCTGCAGCAGTGGTGGTGGTGGCTGCGGGGGTCTGGGCAGGGACAGCAGAAAGGGAAACTCGGTGTTCAGCTCCCGGCTCCGCTCCAGCTCTGAGACCTTGGGCGCTGCCTAGGCCTCGGCCTCCCACCTCAGGCACAGCGCGGGACCTTTACCGGCTGCCTGGGCAAAGAGCTTCTAGGACCCCACAGAGGCCACGCGGGCCCTGGCTCCACCGAGCTTCACAGGCGACCGCCACTAGTCCCGGAGCCAGAGCCTGATGGCATGGATGTGGGCGGCGCACCACGGGGCCCTGCCAGCCCCAGGACGCTCTGGACTCCTGGCTGCAGGCCCTTCCCCAGCGCAAGATCCTGGGTCGCACCCGCCCTGGGGGCTCCGGACCCACCCGCCTCCCCGGGCCACCATTGGGCAAGAGTTCTTAAGTCTTAATTAAATACAGAATATCCTATCCTTTCATATTTTAGAAACCGTTTATGTTATTAAATAAATGTAATATAAATTTGGAAAATATGAAGATACTAGACCATTTGCATCCCTATATATTTTATTGCATGTCATGTTTTTATGTAAGATTTGGTCTGAGGTATTTTTTAAGACTAATTTTATTCATGGTGGTATGTCAAAAATTATATGTATTGTAAAGGTTGGACTTTTAAATTATGTTAAAATAAGTCTGGAATAGAGCATGACAAAATATGAACATTAGTTTTTATTTGCAAATGCTTCATATTAAATAATGGTGTGAAATGGGTTATATTTACTGAGAACTTACTGAGTGCTAGACAATAGTCAATGGACTTTAGATGTATAGTTAACATAGATTACCTTCTCAGGATAACTGTGGGGTGGGTGCTTGAAAAATCTCCTCCTACTTGTTTAGGAAAATGAAACACCATCCTCCTACATATTCAGGAAAGTCCTAAGAATAACCCTCTGATTTTCTCTTATGTCACACACCTCACAACCAGTCCATCACCATAGCATATTGCTTCTCTGTACAGAATATATTTGGAATGTGACTATTTTTCAACACCTCCTCTGCTACCACCCTCACCAAAAGACCCATCATCTACATCTTCAAATCATAGTTGAAGCTTCTAGATTGCCTCCCTGTTTTCTGCCTTGTCCCTCCTGAGTCTAATCTAAATGTATAGCTAGGCTATTACTCTTAAATGTAATTTGGATAATGTCACTTTGCTTCATAAAACCTACAAGATTTCCAACATAGGTAAAAATCAAAACATTATAAGAGCCTTCAGGGCCAACAAGATCTTGCCTCTCCTCCTTAGTCTTCTAAATGCATCCTTGATCCTTGTGTCTGTCATGCTTTCTTTGGTGTGGCCACACTGACCTCCTCACACTTCTCCTTCCCTCTACTCATTAGTCCTGATGATGGCTGGACTTTTTCCAGTTTTTAATCTTCATGAATTTGCTTTGCCCAGATAACTGGATCTCTTTTCATTCTCTTCCTCATAAGACCATGCCTACCCACACTATTTAAAATTACATCTGCTCCTTCCCTCATACTTGCTGAATTTGTTTTTCATAACAGCAAACCCAAATAATATTTTTAAATTTGCACATACCTTTTGTTTCCTCTCTGTTTTCCTCCACTATGAGAGCTCTCTGAGAACAAGACTATTGCCAATTAGGATCATTACTCTATCCCCATGACCTAGAAGAATGCCCCAATAAATGTACCTGAATGGCTGAATTCTACAAAGGCTGGAACTGGGGCACAGGGAGATGAAGAACTGGATCATGGTTAGTCAATAGGTTAAAGGATAAGGTCACATTAGAAGCCAGATAGACTGACTAGAGTTCATGTTCTTCATCACCATTCTATGGTATGACTGGTTTTCTACAAATGCATACTTGTGAGAACTGAAATATAATCCATTTCTTTAATATATTTTTCAAAAAATTAGCAAAAATTATCACATCAGTTACAGGTGTACATTGCTGGCAGACATTCTATACAGATGCTGAGAGAAGACAGTATGACATTGGAAATATCAGCTAAATCTTTTCAAGAATACATGTATCATCCTATTTACAGAAAAAAAGAACTTTGTAAAGGAATGAAAGATATATCAGTTGATTTGATATGGATAGGGGCAGAGCCTGTGTTAGGTATAGGCTGTCCTGGTGTAGGAAAGGGTTTCAGTGGCAGTGGCCACCAGAGGTTCTGAGGTGAGGGAGAGGGAAGAATAGGGGTAACATGGGACAATTTGAGGACATTTGAATTGTTCTGCATGATATGGCAATAACAGATACAGTCCATTTTACATTTTGTCAAAACCTATAAAATTGTGAAGTACGAATTGTAAACAATAATGTAAATTATAGGCTGTGGTTGCTAGCAACACTTCAATATGTGCTCAATTATAACAAATGTACCACACTAATGAAAGATGTTAAATTGGGAACGTGAGGGGGGTATATGGGAATCCCCAATATTTTCAATGTAACATTAATGTAACCTAAATCTTCTCCAAAAATAAATAGAAAAAAAGAAATGGTTTCAGTAACAGAGTGGCTCAACAAAAAGGAAAGTATCCTCCTTAGATGTTACAATGCAGACTTTTGCTTACTAGGGTTGGTGGTAGCTCATTTCCATGAGTTAGTCCTGGTCCCCAGGTTTTTCTAGGTTTTTGCTCTACCATCTCGCAAGATGTTGTCCTCTTCCCCATGTATGTAGAGATTTCACATAGCACTCTGTCTGTATTTCAGAGTCTGATGGAAACATGAGATTTTCACATTGGGATAATAATTTTTTTCCTGTAGATTGTTTTTTAGGAATAATTCTATTCCTTGAATAGGTATGGACCTTTTCAAGTAACTTATGATTTTGGTGTGACCATCCTAAAAATTGTATATTTCATTTAATAAATGAAACTTAACAGCCATATTTACAAAATTTTATTACTCTCCTCTTAATATTTCTGGGGAACTATGTTGTTATCCCTTTTTTCATTCCCTACATTGGAAATTTTGTCTCCTTTCACAGTGATTGCCTTAGGGATTATTAACCTTGGAGTAGTAGAGATGAAATTCATCTTTCCCATTCTTTGTTATGTTTTTATGATAATGTTTTTTTTAAAGACATATTTATTTATTTATTTCTCCCCCCTCCCTTGCTGTTTTTGCTCTCGATGTTTGCGCTCTGTGTGTTCTTCTGTGTCTGCTTCTCTTCTCTTTAGGTGGGAACTGATCCTGGGACCTTCTGGAGTGGGAGAGAAGTGCTCAATCTCTTGTGCCACCTCAGCTCCCTGGTCTGCTGCATCTCCTATTGTCTCTCTTCTGTGTCTCTTTTTGTTGCATCATCTTGCACCAGCTTTCCACATGAGCCAGCACCCCTTGTGGGCCAGCACTCCATGAGGGCCAGCTCTCTGCTTGGGTCAGCTCACCTTTCACCAGGAGGCCCTGGGACTCAAACCCTGGACCTCCTATATGGTAGATGGTAGCCCAAACATTTAAGACACATCACTTCCCTTTTGTGATAAATTTTAAGTTTATATGTGCCTCAAGCCTCAAAATGAACCAATGTAATTTTCCTGTAGACAATTATTTTAAAGCAATTAAATTTTTACAAATCCAGTATTTGATAGACTTACCTTCAGTTTTATATATATATGTTATTTTTTTGAGTAAACCCAAGGTTCCTTCTGTTTTCATTCTCTTTATACCTGGAAAATTCTTGAAGCACAAATCTACTGGATATGTATTTTTCTGTATGTGTGCATGTTAATATTCCTGGAAAAGGTTTAATTTTGTTTTTATATTTCAAAGATATTTAAATTAGTTATTGAATCTTATAATGACAGTTATTATCTTTCAGTATTTGAAACATGACTCTCATTTTTATTCTGGGTTGCATCAGTTTTGATGATGTCTGTTATAATTCTCATGGGTTGTTTTCAGAATGTGATATGTACTATCCTTGGGCTTTCATCATCATTTTCTACTTTGCTTTGTTTTTCAGTTGTATGATCAAAGAGTCGATATGTGTTTCATCTGATGGTTGATTTGCTTTTTTTATTCACCTTCCTAGGCAATTTTAACAATCTTTGTCTTGAGGTTTGATGTCTTTCCTTATATTCAGAAAAGTTATAGTCATTATCTTCTTAAATATTTCTTCTCATGGACTCCCTTTCTAGTCTTACATAGTACAGTAAATATATGTATATGAAACAGTGTGATATTGTACCACAGTTGTCAGATATTTCTTTGCCCATGTTTTATTTTTTCTTCAACATTTTTTTCTTTCTGTTTGTTATTTCCTATTGGCTTATCATCAAGTTCAGGATTTCTTCCTCATCTTTACTGAACATATAGAATGTACTGTTGATAGAATATTTTTGTCTTATGTTGTATGTATGCTTTTTAAAAGTTACATATGTAGCAATTCATTGGGTAGTACCTTATAGATTCCATCCTTATGGAACAATTTCTCGTGTATCCATTAATGTTGTTAATCTTCTCAGCTAGATCTTCTAACCTCATAATTGTCAATGCTCTTTAGCCAAAGACCCAGGAACACCTGTGGTGGACAATTTTATATTATTACTTATTGCAGTGAGGAAGAGCACATACCATGTGAAAACATACAGTTTCTAATTAAGAGGGTGTTAGAAAGATCATGTTAAAGAATTTCAGCTTTGGTGGGTACACAGGGAGAGGAAATAAGGAAGGAAAACTTGGTTTTCATTTGAGCCTACCAGAAAGATGAGGTTGTAATTATCTCAGAAATAGTATTCCATGGAGGGATAAGACACTCTAAGAAGAGATGGAACTGCATGCTGTCATGCTTGTCTTGGTGAATTGCCTCTTTTAATAATATATAATGACCTTCTTCATCCTTTATAGTAGTTTTGCATTTAAAATCTATTTTGTCTGTTTTAGTATCACTATTCTAGCTCTTTTTTGGTTACTATTTGCATGGAACACCTTTTTCTAACCTTTCACTTTTAACCTGGTGTGTCATTATGTCTGAGTTGGGTCTCTTGTAGATAACATACAGATGGCTCATATTTTATTTATCCATTCTCAGGCGATGTCTTTTGAGTAGAGAGTTCAAGCCATTAACATTCAATGTTATTACTGTAAAGGTATTACTTACTTTACCCATTTTGTCCTTTGACTCTCTGTTGTCATATTGTTTTAATATCTTCTTATCCTTTACTTTACTCTTTTTAATCTTCATTTCTACACTATTCTCTAAATCTCTCACTTTTTTTTTTCCTTTCAGTCTGCAGCACTCCCTTTAGTATGTCTTGTAATTTTGGTCTTTCAATAACATATCAGTTTTTGGTTGTCTGTGATGACTTTCAACTCACCTTCATTTTTGAAGGACAGCTTTGCAAGATTCAAATTTCTTGGCAGTTAGTTTTTCTCTTTCAATATCTTAAATACATCGTACCATTTTCTTTTTTTCATTCATAGTTTCTGATAAGAGAAAGGTACTTAATCTTATCGAGTTTCCCTTATGTATGGTTTGCTTTTCTTTTCTCTTGCTGCTTTTAGAATCCACTCTTTACATCTGATATTTGTAATTCTGAAAAGTAGGTGTCTTGGGGTAGTTCTATTCAGGTTTATTCTGTTTGGGGTGTGTTATCCTTCATGGATATTGATATTTATATCTTTCATAAGGGTTAGGAAGTTTTCAGTCATTCATTATTTCCTCAGATATTATTTCTGCCCCTTTTCCATTCTCTTCTCCTTCTGGGACACTGATAAGCAAATGTTTGTGCATTTCATATTGTTATTCAATTTCCCAAGTCTCTGTTCCATTTTTTCCATTAGTTTCTCTTTCTGTTCTCCTGCTTTTCCAGTTAGATGTTCTGTCTTTGAAATGACTATATCTGTTTTTGAGAAATTCAAATATGCTCTTTTGTGCCTCTAATGTATTTTTAATCTCATTCATCTTGCCTTTCATTCCCATAAGTTCTGTTACTTTTCATTGCAGTCTTTCAAATTTTTCTTTATGCTGACCCAGTTTCTTCTTAATATCCTTTATTTCTTTAGTCATATTTTCTTTAAATCCTTTTAAGTGATTTAGGAGAGTTGTGTGATTATTACTGATTAATTGTCTTAAATCCTATATCTCTTCTGGATATTTGGTTAGCTCTTTTGGCTGGGCCATCGCTTCCTGTTTCCTAGTATGGTTTATAATTTTTTGCTGATGTCTAAGCATCAGAAATTCTTGGTGAATTTAACCTGATGGCCGATTTCTCTCTCTTGCCTATTTTTTTTCATAGTTCTCTTTGATATGTGGTTCAACTTATTCTAAGTCTTTGGAATTTCCCAGCTTAAGTTATCAAAATCAGGCCAAGGACTCACTAGTGTGGTGCAGAATTTCACCCAGAGGTAGGATACTGAGAGAACCAAGAACAGTTTTTGTCCCTGCAGTTTCCAGACCGACCAGCAGATGGTGCTTGTCAGTGTAGCTTTCCACAGAGGTGTTTCAGTCTTGGCTTTCCTGTGTTCCTGTGTTGAATCTCCAGAGCTGAGATTCAATGCCGGCTCTGCTGGCCAAATTCACTAATGAAAAGCATCCTTACTCCCCCTACATTTTTCCTTTTATAGGGAGAAAGATGTCTGTTCCCCTGTCATTTGGCTGCAATGAGCCAGGGGTTTTATGCCAGCTTAGTACCTTGGGAGTGGGAGAGGGGAGCCCTTCCTGGCCGCCATGGGGACTTGGTAACTCATGTTTTTCTTTAAACCTCCTTGCCTCTCTGTCCCTCACCACTCCTGGGAGTTTTGTTGCACTGCCCTGGTCTGCTGAACCCCAAGGCAGGTCACTTGAATAGCTTTTGGCTCTTTCTCCAATGTTTTGTGAAAGCTTGCAGCTCTGCTTGTTCATCTGATGCTATCTTCCCACAATTCCTCTGGTATCACTCTTCTCTTTTTTTTTTTTTTTTTTT
>JAQZBX010047092.1:0-20563 GCA_029593785.1 Cabassous unicinctus | reverse complement strand
GTGGAATTCACATCGTCCATCATATATTAATATTTGCCAGTTGCTCATGATGAATTCACGCCATGCTATTGATTTTCCCCAGGCACAGCTAATCACGACATTCTCAACGTTTATTTATCCCTTTGTACCATCCTCTAGCATAGCACTTACCCTGCTACAAGTCTTTGTTTGTACGTTTTTCTTACCCACAGACTGAGCATCTAAGATCAGGGCTTTTATCCAGTTCTCCCAATTCTCAGCACGGTGGAGGGTCTTCCCTCAATGCCGAGCGAATGAATGACACACAAATGGTTGTTTGATGTGGTTCAGTTAACATGGCGACTGGCTC
This sequence comes from Cabassous unicinctus, assembly GCA_029593785.1. Taxonomy (NCBI): domain Eukaryota; kingdom Metazoa; phylum Chordata; class Mammalia; order Cingulata; family Chlamyphoridae; genus Cabassous; species Cabassous unicinctus. The sequence continues at coordinate 20,235 of JAQZBX010047092.1, read as the reverse complement.
CTTCTCAGGAGTCTTGAGGCATATTAAGAAGCCATGGGGGGAACCAGACTGAGCTAAGAATTTCCCAATCCCTTCTCAAAAAAACTGGCAACAATCTAATTAATAACAATAGCCAATGTTTTTCGAGTTCTCGTTTCATTAATCCTTATGACAGTCTTACAAGGCAGGTTCTGTTAATCCCATTTTACAGATGAAGAAACTGGATCTTAGGAAGGTTAGATTTAAGTTGGGAGTCAGTATAGCCCTGAGGAGGGAGGTTCATGCGTTAGAACTAGGCCGTCTGGGCTCAGATGCTTGTCTTGCCACTAACTGTGCGACTTTGAACCAATGACTTTATCTGTCTATGCATCAATTTCCGTATATGTGGAATGGATGGTATTAAAATCTGTTTCAAAAAACCTCTTGCGAGGATTTGGTAAAATAATGTAGTACCTACGGCACAGGGTAGACATTCAGCATTTGTTATGATTAACTATTTTCCTTAGAATCACGGGAATTCAGACGCAGACCTGTTGGCCTCTGAAGGCGTAGATGAGGTGGCACGGCCAAGTTCAGGTCTGACTTTACGAAGTGTGCTGGGGAGGCAGAGCAGAGGGTGGCCGGGCTTGGGGTCAGCTGCTGGCTGGGAGAGAGGTGGGCACTTACCATAGGACCCCAGGCCCGGGCTGTGTCTCGGGCAGTAGGCTACAGGGGGGCGTGGGGGGTGAATACGAGATACCTTTCCAAAGTAGAATTGGTAAAATGTATTATCAGCTAGAAAGGGGAATAAGGGACATGGAGGAATGATGACAACTGAAGCTTTCTAGCCTGGGGCAGGTGGTGTCGGTGCCCTCACCTAAGATGCAGAATGGAGGAGGAGGGACAGTGGGGGGATGTGAGAAAGGGGAAGTTAATGAGCTTGTGAGTTGTATTCAGGCTTATGAGAAATGCCAGTCTGCAGCTCAGAGGCCAGGGTAGGCACTGACGGTGCGGAAGGTGAAAGAGGGTGAGAAGAGGCAGGGCCTGGGAGAGAGCTTGAGGTCTAAGTGCATTCAGAATGCCTGTGAAAGCAAGCAGGGAGTGGGATAGCTTTGGGAGGGGAGGGTGTGTTAAGAGGTTTTTGTTTGTTTTGCTTTGTTTTTTGGAAAAAAAAAAAAATTTTTATAGCAAGAAATGTTCAAAAGCTCAAAAAGTGGAGAGAATAATATAGTGAACCCCATCACCCAGGTTCAACAATTAGCAAGATTTTGCCCTGCTTGTTTCATCTGCTTCTTTTCATTTGCCTGAAGTGTTTTCAAAGAACTCCTAGACATCATATAATTTCACCCCTACATGCGTTAGTAGGTGTCTCCATAAATATTGCCATTTCCCTACATAGACACCATGCCATTATCACGTCAAAAGCATTAGCAGTGTTCCCTGGCATCATCCAATAGCCAGCCCTTTATCGCATTTCTCAAAACTTCTTACAGCTAGTTTTTTAATGTATTTTCTGTCCCATAGGTCTCTCCTAATCTAGAAAAGTCCTCCTCTTTTTATGTTTAATGCCATTGGTTTGTTGCGTTTTTTACAACTGTCCTGAGAAAATTATTCTGTTCCCTTAACATACAGCTGGTGGATATTTCCACAGGAGCATGATGTGTGTCTCTCTGTGTGTACCATATTTCAGTAACGTAGAGGAGAAGTGCTGGACGAAAAGGCAGCAGGCTTGGATTCCAGTCTGGTTGGTACCAACTTGCCCTGGGCCCCAAGCATGTTTCCTATGCACTTTGGGCATCAGTGTCCTGACCATAAAAATGTGGCAGCTGAACTAGGGCGTCCCTCAGACCTCTTCCAGCTCTATGCTTTGTCATGTTTTTAGAAGCTTCTGTTGTATTTTTATGCCTGTTGGCGTGCTGCACGCCCCAGACTCTCACTGAATACAAACCCGGGGCCTGGGCTTCAGCGCCCTCGGGCTGTGTCCGCAGCCTCCCTCTCCAATCTCCTGTCGTTGCTCCAGCCATCCCAACGTGGCCAGCAGGCTGAGTCACCACCCCCCAGGCACACACTGCACATTTCTCCTTCCAGACTGCTCACTGCACCCCTCTACCTGCAGTGTCTCCCACCTGTCTTTCCTATCTCAAGGTGTTTCAGGGCGTGCCCTGCTCCCTGCAACCTTCCTTCATGCTGAATCCTGGTTGCCATTTGTTGAGCTCCTGCCCTAGGCCAGGCCCAGCACGTCACAAATAGCAGATCTAATGCTCCGAGGTGAAGGGCTTCTTATCCCTATTTCACATGTGATAAAATTGAATACGAGAGGTTCAGAAACTTGCTGAAGGTCACACAGCTGGCAAGCCCCAGAGTTGGGATTCCAGCTTGACTCACTCCTCCCAGCCGTCAGCCCCAGGACCCCTGTAAATCTTTCTATGGCTCTTATCTAATGTTGCCTTTTGCCTTCCTAGAGTCAGCATGCTTTTATTGAGCACCTGCTGTGTGCCAGGCTCCTGCACAAATGGTAACTCCTTTGGGGGCATGTTCTATTATTTTCTCTCCAGAACTTAACTTAGAAATGAGACACAAGGTAGAAATTCAGTAAATGTTTGTTGAGTTGAGCTGCACTCAACAGTCACCGAGCTAATAAAAAGAGTGATCATGAAATTAGGAGTCAACAAATATGTTCTGCTCTTCATTTAATGATTGGCTACCTGTCAGATGATTGCCAGTTTCATTGGGAACCCTTAGACTTTTACTTGTCATTTGTTGAAAGTAGCAAAGGGGTGAGAAATGGACTTGTGTGTACTCTTTGTCCTTGAGGCTAGTGGCTGTTTTTTTTTTAAACCACACTTTTGAGAGCTGTTAGTGAAAATGAAGTGACTGCTTAAAGGAGGGTCGGTATTTATGTCACATAAATTTGTTTATCAATTGTGAACATTTATTTTGACATAAATATCTAAAATAACAGTGGGATCACCACTCTCATCATCAAAATGAATTTAAGTCGAACTTGCACAAGGTTCTGTGTTAAGTGTATACAAAAAAAAACTATAGAAAGACTTCATTTATTTCATGTTGCAGGGGCAATGGAGCTTTTCACATCTGAATATTGCAAATGTGGCCAAAGCTTATCCTACCAAGTGCCAAGGCCTTTTATTTTAAACATAACTGATGGAAATATTTCTTAAGCAAAAATATATGAGAGTAAAATTTTCTGAAATCCATGAAATGTCGTACAATGCATGACATGGAATTTATTCCACAAGCCCATTTAATAAACACTGAGCATGTACTCAGTGACAGGCTTTCCAGGCTCCAGGGATTCAGCAGTGAACAGCGTGGTGCCTGGTCTGGGGAGCGTCACTCCTGTGGGGGAGGAACATGTATTGAAAAGTAAGCAAATGAGTGAGAAAGGTGATGGCAGGGCTGTGGGGACACTGAGGCGGCAGTGGGGGGGGCAGGGAGAGTGGCCAGGCAAGGCCTTGAGGAGGCGGCTTGGATCTGAGACCCGAATAATGACAGTCATTTGAAGAATTGCGGGGAAGCATGCCTGCTGGAGCTAAGGCTCCGAGGAGAGGAGCGTGCTGTTTGGACTTGGGCGAGTTGGCTGCTTTGGAGTGCTTGTGGAGCTCTGAAGGATAAAGGCCTGGCCGAGCCGCGTGGGAAGCCGGAGCAGGCGAGATGATGACATAGGAGATAGAGAGCAGGCGGGCAGCTGTCAGGTTCCTGGAGGTAATTAAAACCTTTGAATGGAAGGTTGTGTAGAAGATCCGTCATGGAAGCCACCTCCTTCCTCAAACACATACCGGAGGACAGTGGTTAGCGCCTGGGGGTGAGGGTGGGCGTTATTATAAGCACATGACGGATATTCACTTATTTCATCCTCAGCACAACCGCAGGAGGTAGGTACTCTCATTTCCCACCCCTTTTTCATAGAAAAAAAAAACCTGAGAAGTTAATTGGTTTTCCCCAAATCACATTTATTTAGTGGTGAAGTTAGAGGCAAACCTAAGGAGCTGGGCTGCAGATTTCATGATCTTAATTACAGTGCTGTGCTGCCCCATGGACTCTCTGTGAAGAGAGGATTCATGAGACCTTGAAGATAGCTGGGAAAGAGCACTAGAAAGAATTATGAGAAGATGGGAGGGTGTTGAGTAATGTCATAAATTCAGTGTGTGCCGTAGAGTGCATGGGGTACCCCAGTTTGCTTCTGTTGAATTTATTACTACATGTTTGCAGATATCTATTGTTCTGTCACATTCACCAGATGCTTTCTTAGACCAGTAGCTTGGATAAATTAATTCTGTTTTTAATATCCTCTTCTACCAGCTAACCAAGAACTGTGAATGAACAAACAAACAAACCAGAAGGATGCAAAGAGTTGAAAATAGCCTTCCAAACCCTCATCAGCACACATGAAAGTGATGCTTGTAAGATGCTTGCTCAAGTGGCATTTATTTTTAGGGAACAGAGAGGCTATTTCAGTCCTGCCCATGGAAAAATCCCACCTTCTTCTCAACCAGAACCTAACTCTAAAGTTTGCTTATTGTGCCTGGTAGAAGCTACCCAGCATTGCCCTTTCCTGTCCTTTTAATCCCCAAAACCCACTCTAAACCCAGCCTGGGGAGTTGCTGTGGTAACTCTAATATGACTTCCCTAGAATGTCCCTGGACTACCCATTCTTGCCACTACACTGCTTCGAGGTAACAAAAGGGAATGTGTCAAAAGCGATCACCCCTTCCTTCTCTAGGGTTCTCCTATCTCCAGGAGGGACCTGATGGCCTTCAAATTAGTAGAATCCAGGTTAGGCTGTGCCTGGAGCAGTGAACCTACACTTTCTTGGGTGAATTAGAGAAAGGTTTCTAGTCTGTCTTTCTGGAAATACCTCATTGTGATTGTTGTCTCTCTGCTTTGGCGCACTCACCTACTTCTAGAGCATTCTTTGGTGACCATTCCAGTGTTCCTACAGCCTCCACTGTTGAGGCAGTGCCAGGAAGCTTGAATAATCATAAAACCTTTAAAATGAAAATCTGATAGAGCCAGCACATTCTTCCGTGATGGCCTGAATTCCCGTGTTAGCTGTTAGCACCGCTGAACGTGTGACCTTGTTTTTAATGGCATCGTTACATCCCTCTGTTGCTTTCATACTCTACTTCTTTCTATATTTAACTCTGCTCCTCTATGATCTGCTCTAAATTATGTTTGCGCTGTATGTTGCTCCTTAATTATAAATCCTAGTGTCACACTTTCTCCTGATCCTGCCAGCCCTTTCTTTCTGGTTACCTAATTTCCCCTTTGTTTGTCTGCACTTGTGCTCAACGAATGAACCATTTATTGTCCATCTCCTTGTGTATCATAAGTAAGATTCATTTGAAGAAAACGTGATTGAAACTTTAGGGACACTGTTACTATTGAAGTAATAATAAACACCTTTGAGTGCTTACAGAGTGCCGGGCACCTTCCCGCATTAAAGCATTCACTCCCCACGATTGCCAGACAAGATCAGTGTCCAGATTGAGAGACTGACACCCAGAGCCTTACATCATTCAATAAATTTGGCTTTGCTGTTTTCCCGGGGTATGCTCTCTAAACAACTGGCATTATTTTGACATGAATAAGTTGATTTTCTAACAGCAGCCCTTTCTCCTTTGCACTCATTGGCCTATTCACAGGACATTCTAGTAGACTTTTTTACAAATTGCTAAGGACACTGGTAGGGTGGTTTTTATTCCCCAGAGTATGACTTAGTACCTGATAAAGATGAAGGGAAATGTGGTTATTTCCTAGTTCTGCAAACTCATTATTTGTTCAGAAGATTATAATAAACTACCCTTGTATAATATTGGGAATCTTAATTGCATTTTTTAGTCATGTGAAACATTTCCTTCCTGTATTTAATTTTTCCAGAGGAGTTTTCCATGAAATATAAATGATAAATGTGATAGAGATTGTCTGAACAGAAAAAGCCACGGTTACATTGGAGATGAGGCGCACACGTGCACACGTCTGTCCGCGCCAGGCACAGCACACATGTGGTATTAGGGGCACAGCTGAATGAGACAACCATGAAGAAAGCTGGGCATCTCAGTCCGTGTGAAATTTGACATCAGATTTGCTGCGAGCCGTAAGGTGGGCCTGGGTGTCTTTAGCAGGCATCTTTCCTAGCCCAAACTCTCGTCTTTCTAGCCCCTCTCCTGGCCTGGAGGCTGTGGGGTGACACAGATCTTGGACGCTGTCAGGTTGGAAACCAGCGGTGGGATGTCTGACTCCTTGGCACGTGGATTTGCCAGCCTGGAGTCCCATGGATTCCCCAGCCATCTGTGCTGCTGTGCAATTCGCTATTTACTTAGTTACTTTGAATGATTAAAGAAATTAAAAAGGCGCTGAAGACTTTAAATACAAGCAAATTTTGATTAAAAATTAGACCATTATTCTACTGTTGCACATAAATGAGCCACTAAAGCAAACCACAGATTAACAGTTTCATGGGGAAGGTGCTGGGTACAGCTAAGATTTTCAGAGCAAAATCTTTAAGACAACATCAACCATTAATTGAAAGTTTCTTAATTCCCATTCCAGATTTGAAAGCATTTAGAGTCCTGTACATTGGTTATTTCTTTCATTCCCTCATAAAAACGTATCTGCTGGAGTATGAGACACAGAAATAAACCGGGTGAAGTTTAGATTGTGGAATTTGGTTAGAGACGTTTTTCTTCACGTTATTACTGAATTATGCAAAACAGTACATTGCATTCTTGACTAAGTACAGGATAGAGTTACTGAAACGGGAGTGCGTAGGGAGTGGTTGATTAACACATCCAGTTAATGAAACTTTGACATCCTAACACTTTGGCCATTGTCAGTTCACTTGCTAAGCTTCCAATCTCAATTCATTAGTTATTCTGTTTCCCTGGAAAAAAACAACCACCACCCAACCACAGCATTATTAAAGAGTGAATTAAAATGAAGGTTCAGATTGATAAGACACAGTTATCTAATGTTCCTGGATATGTTGGTTACTTGAAAAAAGTTTCAGGCCAAATGAAGTGAAGAAGATTTGAAATATAAATGGTTTCCTTGTCCCTTTTGTAGATAATTGTGCTAAATGCTAATTTGTGGGCAGCTAGTCTGTTCCTGTGTTCACTGATAAGGCCGTTGTTGCTGAAAACAAATTTATACAGAGAGACAAGTCATTCCTTGGCACAACTCTCCCCAGTAAATTTGATATGTCTTTTGGTTTTTGTGCTTCTGTGGAACAGGAATCCCGTCTAAATTAGCCCTCTCCTCCATGAATGCGGGGTGCCCTCACCTCTCTACACCCCCGGTGGTAGTGGGTGGTTTGCAACCTGCTCTCTTTCTTGAGATCCATTCAAGAGATTTGTAGTGAAATCTATATACTTCGGCTAGCCTAGACCAGGGGTCAGCAGACTTTCTTTGTAAAGCACCCAATGATGATTTTTGGCTTTGTGAGATGTAGGGTCCCTGGCTGCAGCTACTAAACTCTGCCGGTGTAGCCTGAAAGCTGGCACAAGCAACATGTAAACGAGTGAGCGCGCTGTGTTCCAGTAAAACCTCATTTTGGACACTGAAATTAGAATTTCTTATAATTTCCACATGTCATGAAATAGCTTTCTTTTGACTTTTTCCAGTAATTTAAATAATTTTTCCTAATAATTTAAACTTGTGTAGCTCACAGATCTTACAAAGCAGGCAGGGGGTGCGTTTGGCTCGCGGGCTGTAGTTTGTGGACCCCTGGGTCAGGCCCTTCTTTTCTCCTGTTTGTCCGTTTCCCCTTCTGATGTCTTCTCATTTCAGTTTTCCAAGCTCACAGCCAGCACTGCCCCCAGTGTCTTTTGGTGGTGGGTTTTCTCCCGTGGGGCGGCCCTGACTCAGTGTTGCTGAGGTTGGAGGGAGGAGGGAGGACAAGCTTTGTGTGTGTGTGTTGCAGGGGTCCTTAACCAAGTTCCTCGGACCCCCAGGGGGCCGGTGGAAAGACTTCAGAGGGTCCCTGAGCTTGAATTGAAAATTCAAAAAACATTCTACCTGGGGACGTGTGGGTGCGGGTGTGGTGTCTTTATTAAATAATACACAGTGTAGTGTGGACTTGGTAAGGGGTCCGGGGTTTTCACCTGACTGGCACAGGGGTCCGTGGAACAAAAGAGGTTAAGGAGCCTTGGTTTGTAGGATTGGGGAGAACAGCAACGATGGCTTTATTCTGCCTTTAAAGGGTTAATAGTTTAGGGACACGTAGAATCTGGTGCTGCTTCTGCGGCTATTTTCTTTTAATTAAAAGAAAGTCAGCTGCTGTAATTTTGCTAATGGAAACATTAATGATGTATGTGTGTATTGTGTTTGAGAACGATCTATTTGTAATTTTTGTATTCCTTTCTTAAGAAAGTGCAGATCCAATTGTGGAAGACAACAGGAGTTAACTGAGGCATTATTGGGCTCTGGCTGCCTTTTGGCTGAGTTGAGACCTTTCTAAAGAGAACGAAGCTGAACTGGGGGTAATGGCTCCTTTCCCCAGGCGCTCCTTAGCAAACCACCTCTGGTAATTTGGAGGACTCAAAACATTTCTTTGTCCTACATAGCTTCGTAATTGCCGATCTTTTGAACCTCTAGTTTTGGAATAAATTGAGTCTTATGTACTTGAGTCCTATAATATTATTTTACTTGAGGATGAAGAAGTTAATGTGTAACCTCTTTGGCTAGTACTTCAGACACTTGGAAATTGCCTTTGATATTTAATCAACATAGAAACAAAGTAAATTTTAACACTGTAGGTCCTTTCTTAGGAATATTTTAATAAGACGGGTTGAGTTACTCTTTGATTCACTTATCTGTTTATTTGAACGAGCTTCTTTTCATTTGGATGAGGTGGTGCCTCCTAATGGAAAGGAACTGTTATAAAAATCCAATCTGCCATTGGCCCGCTTTGGTCTTTAGTAGGAATAAATTCCCAGGTCATTTTGTCCCCATGTGCATCTGTTGCAGAGGAATGTCAGTGTTTGGCTGAGCGTCCCTTTCCACCCCACAATCCAGGAAATGGTGGGTTTTTGCGGATTGTGGGTGGGGTGGGCAAGCTCTGCTCACCCAGAGAGACGCTGCTTGTTGCTGTGCTGGCAGAATGAATCCAGCAAGGGAGACGGGCCACGGGTGGCGTTGGCACATCTGACGTACTCATGCTGTCCCTGCTTACTCTGCGCTCTCATGACTCTTACTGTTAAGACTTAAGACCTTTCCTTTCACTGGTGAAAAATAACTTACTTTTCTTTGCCAAAGATTGGGTTCTTCATTAAAAATGCGTTTGACATATGATCACATAAAATCTTGTACACAACTACTTATGGCAGCAATATTCCTAATAGCCAAAAAGTGGAAACAACCCAAATGTCCAGCAACTAATGCATGAATAAGTAAAAGGGGGTATATTCATGCAAGGGAATATTATTCAGCCATGAAAAAGAAAAGAAGTACTGATACACAGATATGGATGAACCTTGAAAACATCACGCTGAGTGAAAGAAGTTAAACACAAAACACCACATACTGTGTGATTCCATTTGTATGAAATGTCCAGAATAGAGAAATCTAAAGAGACAGCAGGTAGATTGGTGGGTGCCTGGGATGGGGGGTGGGGGACAGGGACTGACTGCTATTGGGTATGTTTTGGGGTGACAAAATGTTCTGAAATTAGATAATGGTAACTACTCTATCATATACTAAAACTGCTGAATTGTAGACTTTCAAAGGATGAATTTTTTGGTATGTGAATTATATCTCAATAAAGCTGTTATAAAAAATGATGCATTTGAATAGAAAAATTGTTAGTAGTTTTGTCAAGTAGTTTCCTCAGTTATACAGTTAAAAAATATATTTATAAACATTTATTTTTATGGACTTATTATTTTTTTACATGGTTTATTGGGGCAGTCTCTGGGGGGGGGGTTATCTGGAAACACTAAGACCTGTCTCATGGATGACAAATTGAGTTTATTATTCTGTGTACTGCGCTTTCATTTGTTTCTAAAAATCATGTCCCATTTTACGAGTATCTTTGTGGTTGCAAAGTGCCCAAATGAAAAAGAAAATATTTGTTCAGAGTTCTGGCTATTTTGTTTCCCTTATAACAAACATCTTAAATCTGAAACCTTCTGAATGCATGTCATTATGGTCAAAATGTGGGCAACTAGGTTTGCGGTTGGTACAAATTTGGCTTTTTGGGAGTCTAAGAGGAGCTGATCCCATAAAACTGGCAGTTTACCAAGACAGCCCACACGTAAAGGCTCTTGTACTTGTGATTAAGAGAAAGAAACAGTTGAGCTGCCTCCCATCTTGGTTTTCTTTTATGTGACAGCTGAAGATAAAAAGTTATTTAACCCAAATATCGTCATCTGGGATATCTGCATTAGGAAGGACAAAACAAAGGTCAGGTGTTCCACATGTTTGAAGCATTTCTTTAGCCCAGATACAAAAGGACATTGTGGCTTAAAATAAACTGAACCGCGGCTCTTCGAATGGGAAGAATGCTCTCCAGTCCAGCGAAGGGGATTCTTATAGTAGAAGCAGCAGTTGTTTGTGGCAAGAGAAAGTATTCAGAAGATTGCTATTTCTGTAATTCTGGGATGCTCCAGCTGCAAAGATTGGAACTGATAATACTCCAGTCAGTAGCCCATCTGTTTCTAAAAAAGCCCACAGAAAAATGTAAAAATGGCAGTGGAGCAGAGGCAGTTGTGTGGTGTGAACTAAAGATACACAGTCAACTGTTCTTGGTTTTCTGAGTCATGGAATTGGAATCAAAAGTCCATCTTTTTTAAAAAACAACAACACTGATTCCTTTATTAAAATATTTGCACCCTTCAGTTCAGTTTGGTGAATGTTTGTCGATGAAGAGTATGGTTCAGGAAATGATTGTATCCTGAAAAGAAGCTCCATGGACTCGGCCGCTTGAGCTCGAGGTATAGAAAGAAATAATTCCTGGGTGGGAGTAGAGGTCAGTGTGGTCCGTGGTGCTGTTGAGAGGGCCTGGGTTTTAAAGTTAGAAACATCTGAGTCCTCACTCTGGTTCCATCTCTTCCTAGCTGTGTGAGCGTGTGATCCTAGACAAGAAATGTAACCTCTCTGTAGACATTCAGGTTCCCTAAGAGGTTAAAATACCATTTTCACTAGCCTGTAAAAATTAAATGAAATGATATGAGCATAGCTCCAGGCCATTGTAAGCGTTCAATAAATGCTTTTGAGGTTTTCAGGTTAAGAGAAAAAATAATAATAAAGAGCACTCCTAGGAATGTTGTACCTCTTAAATTGACTAAATGGCATAAATTAAGGGGTAGAGTTCTCTGGAGCAATCCTTCGGAGCATCAGCTGGGCAAAAGTCCACAGATGGGCTGCAGCTTCCATCTATTATCTTTTAAACCCACGCTATCCTTCCCCAGAGATTATTATTGTTAACTCTTAGGTCGAGTTCATTAGTTTCTGGAAATTTTGTGGTCATTTGGAGATAAGTTCCCCCAGACTCTTTAGCTGTTAAAGAATTTGTTGTGTTCCTTTGAGGTGATCTTAAAAACGAACGAACCAACATTGTCCATAATTCCCCAAATTTTAACACTGGACTTTAAAGATAAATTTACAGGAATTAAGCCTGGGTTTGAGGCCCTAGGGTATACATTATTTTTAATAATATAAGCCTTAATATTTTCATCTGCAAAATGGGTCTAAATGGGTATTGTTTACCTTAATGAGGACTATGTGAATCCCATGTGTTGCTGTCACTGAGCAGCTGCTAAAGGTTGCCACATGTTTGTTCCCCTCACTTGAAAATTTTGATACTCTGAAAAAGAAAAGAGATGAGCACAGTGCTCCAATTTTTTGGGTAGTGGCTTTCTTGGGTTTGAGGAGGATGTACTCCCTCCAGCATGGTCCTTGATTTTGCAGTAGGGGAGACACACATGCTCTCTCTCCACTCATGTCTCATGCAGGGCATTTAATCAATTACAACTTAGCCGCTCTGCTGTGATCCCTGAGATTAGTGTATTTGCCTCTGGGCAAAAAGTTCTTTGTTAACGAAACCATGTGGAAGACAAATCATTCCTTCATGCTTTCCTAAATCCCGATCCAAGCGCTCTGTACTATCCAAAATGAGTTTCTTCTTAAACCTTCAGTATTCAGGTTCGTTTTTGTTTTACTGGAGTTGGGCCCAGAGTTCCATGGACCATTCATTGTGTGCATTGAAGTATTTTAACAAGGTTTTAAGAGGAGCCATTGTCAGGAGTTGGAAATTAGAATAGTGCCAAAGCCCTGTTCCTGAGTCATATTATCTGGCACATGCAGCTTTTGCTGTTTGATGAGAGAAAGTGATGATTGTATTAAGATGTAATAAAATATCCTTCATTCACCCACCTCATTCTGAGAACTTATATTGAGGCCCTATTTTGTATAAGTTGCTGGGCTGGGCACTGCAGGGGACACAATGAGAACTGCCCATGGGCCCTGCTCCCAAGGAGCCTTCCCTTCTGTCGTGGGGAGAAGACGTGTGTAAATAATTACCGCCAGGTGGAAAGGAGAAGTTGCTTGTGGTGTCGGGAACCTGGAAAGGGCTTCCTGGAGAAAGACACTTGAGCTATATCTTCATAATGGGTAGGATAGGGGGATGGGCTGGTAAGATTTCTCCAAAAACACCTTCCAGGGAGGGGGAAGTGCAGGTGTGGGGTAATGAGCACTTGTGGGAGAGCTTTGGACGTTAGCGATAACACCAGAGGGCTTTTCTGAAGAGTTTGGGATGAGTTGGGGTGACAGGAGGCAGTTGGGAGAAGAGGCTATAGCAAGAGGGTAGGAGAACGTCCAGCTGGGAAGCATTGGAGACCGGAGACGGTGGCGGGAGTGGGTGCCCTTCATGTGGGGGTGGGGGGAACACGAGAAAGGCCTTGAGAGGAAAATCAGCCAGACCCAGAGAAAGCGGCTGCGTCGGTGGGCATGTGGGGCCAGGAAGAGGAGAAATTAGAGATCCCTGAGGTTCTGAGCCTGGGGCATCAGAAACACAGCTCAAGAAGAGGAGCAGGTAGAGGGGCACATTAGGAGGCAAGATCCAGCGTGCACAGCGGGCATCTGACAGCGTGGGCCTGGAGCTTGGAGAGCCTTCCTTGGCATGTGAGATTTCTCGATCATGTATGCTCCATAGACATTTCACTTTCCTACACACATGTGTGCATAAGGAAGATACATCCATGCATCAGTATGCGGGTATGTGTGACTGCGTGTGGATGAATTCACGTGAACCCAGGTGTAACGTGGTAGGATTGCTTCTTTTTGGACAAAATGCATGCAACCAGTAGTCTTGCTTTTAATATATGTATATATTTGGCCAAAGACAGCAGGTACGTTTTTAATTCAGTTGCCTTTATTATAAAGAGCCTGGATCAGTTCGTTGAATTTTGAATTCATCCTGAGGATGAGAATTAAATGAGATACTCGATTTCAATCAAAACATTTGGGAGCTTCCCAGCACAGACAGACTTACCAACTTCCTGTCATATATCACAATCTTGGGAAGATGAAAGTGGATCGTGTTTGTATTTTTATGAACTCAAGGCTCACCTCAGAGTCTCTGACACCTGAAACCCATGCCGAGGTGAAGATCTATACTTGCTTGGTATGGTTGTGCACTGAACTTAAATGTTAAGGGACGATGTTCTTGTTTAGGCTCTGAGCTTTATGATTGGCTACCCTCATCTGTCTTAAATTCATGTCATATAATGGAAAGGAGAGAGGTTCCAGCCTGTTTTAAGGGAAGAGGGAGACGACCAGACAAGTGCAAAACTGCGTTTTCACTAAAGCATCACTGGATTCTAAGTATTGAGACAATATGGATTAAAGCTGCACAGTTGGCTGGTCTTTACTATTAATAGTACATTCCCCAAGGTGCCTTGAATAATGAGTCGTCGCCTCTAAAATTCCAAGAATAGAAGGCTACAGGTGTTTGAATACAGTCAGAAAGCATAACAAAATGACAAGAACTTTGTTTTGAAGAGCACAGAAGTTTTAGGTTTTCTAAAGTGAAATGTCTACAGTTTCATGTTGGAGATTTAAACTGTGAGCCTGTGCTCTGGTTCCATGTTGGCCATGCCCATCCCTCTGCCCCTGCTCGCCATTCCCTCTCCTTGACTCCGTGCCCTTGCACATGCTGTTCCTGGGCCTAGATGCCCTTCCATGTCTGAACACCTTCCAAGCACTCAGTAATCAGAGCCGCAGTCGTACTGTAATCAGAGCCAAATAGATATTTTAGTGCTAAAATTTACTAAGTGCCAGTGACTTACATGCAAATCTCCTCTAATGCTTGGAAGAACCTTATTAAATAGGTGCTGTTTTAACCCCTAGTTTAAAAAGGAGGACATTGAGGCTAAACGATGTTAAATGACCTGTCCAAAGTCACACAACTAGTAACTAGCACAGCTAGAATTCTGCCTTGCTCTAGCTGATTCTCTATTAACTCTTTAACTCTTTGGTGAAGTAATTCCACAGTTTAAATATCTTAACATTTTTTCTCATGTATGCTGTAATGGTTTTACATAGTTATTCTTATTATAATGCTGATTCTAATTCATTCTTTTACTTTTATATTTCTAAATTGCAAAATTAATTATGCATACAGTAAAAATTAGGAAATATGGATAAGCAAGATAAGAATAAGAAATTGTCACCTATAATGCTATATTCTAGGGGAAAAACCCATCTGGATCAATAAGCTGCTTACTGTTAGGGTTTCATTTATATGATGTTCTGGAATTGGCACTTCTACAGGGAAAGGAAAACAGACCTGAGGTGGCCAGGGCCTGGCACAGGAGCAGGGATGACAGTAGCACACGTGGAAACTTTTGGGAGGGAGGGAAATGCCCTATGTCTTGATTGCGATGGTGGCTACACAACGGGATGCATTTGTCAAAAACTAAAGAGCTGTACACTCAAAAGTGTGGATTTTACTGTACCTAAATTATTCCTTAGCAAACCTGCCTGAAAATAAAAGCGAATATTAGCACCATGGTATATATCCTTCCACATGCTTTCCTATGTATATCTATTATAAATATATATATATATAATTTTTTTTTTTAATGAATTATACTGTTAGGCCTTGTAACCTACTTTTTCATTCAAAAGTGTCTCAAAAGCATCTTTTCCAATCAATGATGAATCATTTAAAAGAGAGCATGATTATTTGAGTAATCTTATTAATTATTTAAATTAGATTTAGCCTGGATTTTCTTAGAGCAAATCTGTTTTTAAGCTTTACTGTACATGTTTATTAAGCAAAAAAGAAAATCCTTCTTCCAGAACACGGTTGCTTTGATTAAAAAACAGTGTAACTGGTAAATTGCCTAGATCACCTCCTTGGGGATATTCTGTATGTGTTAGACTGCTGATTAAGAGGTAGCTGAGTACTCTACTTTTCAGAATATTTTCCTTGACCTTGAATTGGAGGTGTAGCGAAGGCAGGGCCAAAATCTATACGTGTGAGCAGGAGTGCTAAGCTATTTTTACCTTAGTGCTCCTCTTGGGAATGGGTTGATGTTTAATTTTCCATAACCTGATTTTAAGAATGAGCCTCTGTCTTTCATGTTTTGCAAATAGAAGGGTTTGCTCTACCTGACACTTACTTTTCTGGAAGTAAAATGAATGTTATTTCTATTTCTTTTGGTAGACACATAAATATTTTCCTTTTGACCTCTAAAAGTAAATGGCAGAAAATAAAATCGATTGTTTTCCTCATAAATTTAAATAGACACATTACCTCTGTTTCCAAACTGGCATCAGCTAGAGCGCGTCACAGGCTAATGACATTCTTCCTGACACACAGAACACTTGATTTACCGCCGTCTCGAATCCCTCTGCCATCTTGTTTTCCCTTTGCACCGCATGCTTGAAGTATTGTGACACTTAACGTTTCCTATAATGAGAAGTAAGACAACATTTGACAAGGCTCATTGTTTACCATTATGTAGAGACAGATCTTGCCACAGACGTCACGGGAACGTCCTCACAGGGCTTGCTGAGTATATCCAGCCTTCTCTGTTCCCTGCAAAAGTTAACACTCTTTTTCCTCTGTGTCCCCATGTACATGAAAAACAAAACAAACAAAAACAAAAAAATAAAAAAAACCACATTCGTTTCATAAAGTTCTTTCTGCCTGGAGGAGTGGGATTAGAAAAAGAAGCAATCTTCTTCATCTGCAGGATCCCCAAACTTTTGAAAAGTATTTTAGATTCTGAATGGGTTTGATTGGCTACTATGTCTCATTATCTTCCCATCTCTATAGTTGCTATCCTCTGGTCTAGCAGCGGCTTTGTAGAAAATATCTGGCCCTTTGGTTTCTTTTCAGATAAGCACATAAATGACTTTTTATTTAATTATTTTTGTAAATTAGATAATCATTAAGTTTCTGTTGAATATGAGCTAAGACTGGGCAAGATGTGCTGGACAACATAAGGAAATAGGTAATAGTTTCCTGTGGCTCCTGTAGCAAAGTACCACAATTAGTGGCTGAAAACTTAAAATTAGTGTATCTTCTTACAGTTCTGGAGGCTGAAGTTGGAAACCAAGATGTCAGGGCCGTGCTCTCTCCAGCGGCTCTACTCTAGGGAAGAACCCTTCCTCGCCTCCTCTCAGCTCCAGGTGGTGGCTGGCAATCTTCGATGTTCCAAGTCTTATACCTGCATCACTCCAGTGTCTGCCTCCTCCTTCACGTGGCCTTCCTTTGTGCCTCTGACGCTGTATTTATTCTCCTCTTCTTATTTTCCTATTGGACATCAGTTATAGTGGATTTTTTTTTTTAAAGATTTATTTATTTACTTGATCCATTTTAAAAACCCCCTTCCCCATTTGCTGTTTTGTGTCCATTCACTGGGCAATTCTCTGTGTCTGTTTCATCTCTTCTCATCTTCCTCCTCCAGTCTTCACCAGGATTCGATCCTGGAGACCTCCGATGTAGAAGAGAGGTGTTCTAGCCATCTGCGCCACCTCGGCTCCTGGTTTTCGGAGCTTTCGGAGCATCTCGTCTTGTCTCTCTCCTTTTACGTCATCATCTTGCTGCCTGGCTCCCGGGGCCTGGCGGCTCACTGGCACACAGAGCTTGGCAGCCATGCGCCTTCTATATATATTTTTTTATTTTACCGGGAGGTCCCGGGCATCGAACCCAGGTCCCTCCATATGGCAGACGGACGCCCAACCATTTGAGCCACATCCACCCCCCAGTTATAGTGGATTAATGGCCCACTCTACTCCACAGCACCTCATTTAACTGATCACATCTGCAACAACCTTTTCCCCAAGTAAGGTCACATTCTGAGGTACTAGGGGTTAGGATTTCAGCATATCTTTTGAGGGGAGCAAAATTCAACTTGTAACAAAATGCAGCAGTACCTTGCCCTCTGTAGGAGTTTGTCATTGTTCATTTGAACTTGTTGACTTTGTTTCTCTCTTGAATTATATATCATTGTATATTTACTCCGATCATTACCTTAAAATAAATCTAAAATATTATCACGTTTCCTCCTTAGGATTGCTCGGCAGTTATCTTCTATCAGTGGGCTCCCAGGAATGTCTTAAACTGGATATTTGTAGGACTGGCAGGTTCCATCTGAAGTTTGATAGGGTGGAACCACTTAGGAAATGGAGAGAGTCTTTTGTTACTGTTGCTGATTTCAGCAGCCATGGAAAGATAATTTACTCTCCAAAGGTTCATTAGCTAAATGAAACTTAAGTCTTGCTGCTTATTCTGAGGTGTCATTTAAAAAAAAAAAAATCCTGGAGCCTCTTAGATCTTCTCTTGGATTATATTTCCTTTTAGATGGTATAGGGCTTTGAAATCGGCCTTATGGTCTACTTGTACATACGATCTATGGGTGGTGATCCATGAGGGTTAATTGCTT
This sequence comes from Cabassous unicinctus, assembly GCA_029593785.1. NCBI lineage: Eukaryota > Metazoa > Chordata > Mammalia > Cingulata > Chlamyphoridae > Cabassous > Cabassous unicinctus. Next base: position 2,362 of record JAQZBX010047092.1, on the reverse strand, counting down.
TCCCACATCTGTCCTTTTGAATCTGCCTGCACGTTGCCATTTACTGCAAAGCTTTCTCTTCCAGTGGACAGACTGAGAGCCATAGAAAGGGCTAACAGCCAGCTTTTAAATGAGCTATGAGTGCTGATGCCCAATGACTCAAAAAAACTCTGGCCCCTTTTAGGTTTGTCTGAAGACGAAAGGGAAGACCTTGAATCTTAAACTTCTTTTGCCATTTGTGTGCCTTGATGGTGGTTTTGTGGAGAATCAGGTGGAATCAGAGCCCAGAGCTTGGAATGAAGTCATCATTGGCACTTATGCCAGGCCAAAAACAACCCTTAGGACGGATCCATTCCCCCGAGCCAGAGACTCGGATAGCGCTGCCTCCGCGCCTTGCGGTGGGGAATCTCGGAGTGGTTTCCTGCTTTTCACATGATGTGCGTTGTGCCAAGGCTGACTCCACATCGGTGCCCAGGATGCAGATGGGGAGGCGGGGGAGAAGATGAGATTGTCAGGGCACAGGAGGCTCCTCCAGCTAACGAGCCCCAGAAATGTAGGCACCAGGAAAAGGGAAGTCTGTTTTGATCTTATGTAGTCATTTCACAGATTGACGTTGATCCCAAGATTTACTTTTCTTCACTTTTGCTTGGCTGGGTGTCTTTTTGATTGTCTTAGATTTACCTCTCCAGGCACCTCCTTTGGTTTGTTTTTGTTTGTTCTTTTGCCATTTTAACCATTTTTAAGTGTGCGGCTCAATGGCATTAAGTGCATTCTCGATGTGTAACCATCACCACTGTTTCCAGAACTTTTTTGTCATCCCAAAGACAAACTCTGTGCCCATTAAACCAAGGCTCCCCATTCATCCCACCCCCGGCCCCTCGTAGCCTCTGTTGTACTTTCTGTCCCTATGAGTCACCTCTTCGGGGTATGGTGCGTCAGCCTCCTGGCTGCGGCTCCGTGGCGGCATCCCTGCTCCCTCTGGTGGAAGGCCTGGTCCCCCGTGCTCAGAGAGCACTCTCTGCAGGGGTGCAGAAGAGCCCGCCCCGGCTCGCTGGGCGGGACTCCGGGAGTCAGAACCGTAGCCAGGCAGGCAGCAGGTGTTTGTTGAGGAAGCGACAGCTCTGCAGATACGTGGACTTCAAGCCACCCTAGGCAGGGCAGCAGGCACGTGGTTTAAGTGACTCCGAAGCCAAACTTCCATCTGCATCACGCGATGGGCATCAGTTTAGGCTTGGAGCTATTATTTAAGCTTGTTGACTCAGGGAGAGAAAAGCTCCTGGTTTCCTCTCTGGATTCAGACTGTCAGACGATCGTCTGCTCATTTCAAAGAGCAAGACCAATCGATAAAGATATTATTCAAGAAGGTGCAGGGAAGCTGACCCCAAACAAGGCTGGCAAAGAGTAGGACACCGTGTTGCTTCTGCTGTCGATACATTAGGCATCGCCCAGTGAAATTCTTCATTCCTGGCCTTTTTTAAAGGTACCACCATGTTTTGAGAAAGGGGCCAGAAAACTCAACCTTGGCTTAAGAGGTTAGCAAGTGATTAGTGTCCCAACTGGAAAGCAGAAACTCAAGAATAGAGTCCTCCCTCTTCCCTTTTCCTTTTTTATATACATAATTTATTCTCCCATGTAAATGTAAAAGATATTAGAGAAAAGCCAAAGAGGAGTTCACCTCACAAGGGTGTATTTTCTGGCACTATAATTCATATTGAATTTACATATTAGGTATCTTTCCAATCAGCCCCATTTAGCATGTTTTTTTTTTTCCTCTTAACTTTATTTGTACATTTAATAATCGAAAATATAAACAATTAAAAACTAAAAAGTAAACACAGATGAATAAATATATACATTTCTCCATTAAATGTAATGGATACATATAAAATTTTTTTTGTGTGTGTGGATCAAACAATATGTTACACAATATATTTGGTTCATAGTAACACATTCATACAGTATTTGTCCTTTTGTGTCTGGCTTGCTTCACTCAGCATAATGTCCTCCAGATTCATCCATGTTGCCATATGCTTTACGACTTCATTTCTTCTTACAGCTGCGTAATATTCCATTGTGTGAATAGACCACAGTTTGTTCATCCATTCATCTGTTGATGGACACCTGGGTTGCTTCCAACTTTTGGCAATGGTGAATAATGTTGCTATGAACATCGGTGTGCAGATGTATGTTCGTGTCACTGCTCTCAGTTCTTCTGGGTATATACCCAGTAGTGGTATTGCAGGGTCACGTGGCAAGTCTATATTCAACTTCTTTAGGAACTGCCAAACAGTCCTCCATAGTGGTTGTACCATTTTGCATTCCCACCAACAGTGAAGAAGTGTTCCTATCTCTCCACATCCTCTCCAACACTTGTAGTTCTCTG
>JAQZBX010047091.1:0-20571 GCA_029593785.1 Cabassous unicinctus | reverse complement strand
CTTGTTTTCCTCTTATTTTTCCCTGATCCTCACCTCAGAACCTCTGACAACCACTATCTTTATATCAGTATTACAAGTTTTTCTGTTACAACAAGCTAATAACTACAGTAACAATAAATCTACTTTGGTCCTTGGTTGCATTCCCCCCTTATGTTTGTTCATTCCTCAATGTTGAGGAATTGGGGATATCTGTTCTGCTTCAGATCGATAGGAGCTTAGATGTTGTGAGGCAGTTGTCGATATTCTTTGTTTTTTGGGATGGGGCTTGTCCATCATCATCATTTTATTACTTGTCCTGTGAAATTCTCAAGAACTGCTTAGTAGGTGTTGGCCACATCTCAGCTGAGATTCAGAGATCAACCAGCACATGAAGAGACCAAATATTTTAACTCTCTTAGACATATATTTAAGTGGTAGAGTGATAATTATAGATTCAAATAAAAGGGTTAGAAGATTCAAGAGTAAGGAAGTTACAAATGAGACAAACTATGCAATATTGGGGAAATAGATTATCATATATTCCAAAATAAGGTCTGCCAAAAGGATAGTGATTTCATGGGGTTGTATGACTTGCCTACAGTGTCTGGACATCCCTAGATCCCTTACACTTTTCTTTGAGGCTTTGTTGACTGTGAGATATCCTTTTCACCTGCATGAACATAACCTATGTAATGACCTCCCTGCACACTTTGAAATCTCTTAGCTGCAAAAACACTTTTGTGTTAATGTTCCCCCTTTTGGTCAAGGTTTTTTAAATCATTATTTTCAAATTTGGTGACATTGGCCAAAATCTGCATGAATGTTATTTCCTATGATTTTCTTTATTTAGGTTTTCACTATTTATTTGTCAATAAATTACTAATTAGAACCTCATTATATTAAGTTAGTATGTAATGATACTTAATCATAGAATTGTCCCTATCATTTCTGGCTTCATATAAACATATGGAAAGATTGAAAACTGAGCTTAAACAACTCAAATATTTTTATTTGCCCTTTACTTCATCATTAAGTTAAATATTTTCCAGCATGAGGTCATTTGAGAAAAAAAAACAACTTTGATGTTTCTCAGCATGTAGACACCCCTAGCCTACTTTTAAGGTAGTAAAATAATAATTTCTGCACAGATATGCCATGCACATGCATGTTTTACAATTCTTCATGTGATGTTTGTGCACAGAACAAACCCTATTCTCTTGAGAAATTCCCCTACATGCCTGGCAAAGACTAATGGACGATGGTTGATTATTGTTGTGAAATGCCTCATGCTCAGCAAGCATTCTCTATTTTACCTACATCTTGAAAGCATATTAAAGTAATCTTATCAACTATTAAACTGAGTTTTAAAAAGTCATAATTGTTTCTTTCCTGTAATGTCAATAATATTTATTTTTTTTAAATGTCCTCATTAATATCTGGGGCTTTGATAGCATAAAATTCACTATTATAGCTCTTATAATGGTTATCTACATAGTTACTGAGTTCAAAGCTACTTATTAGGGAAGCAGGTGTGGCTCAATGGATAGAGCTCCCGTTTACCATATGGGAGGCCCCGGGTTCCCTTCCTGGGGCCTCCTTGTGAGGGCAGGCCGGCCGGCCCGTACGGCCCAGTGGGCTGATGCAGCAAGACCTCACAGCAGGAAGTGGGTGTGGCTCAATCGATAGAGCCCCCCATTTACCATGTGGGAGGCCCCGGGAAGCGAAACCCTTGTGAGAGCATGCCGGCTGTGCGGCGCGGTTGGCTGATGCAGCAGGACCTCACAGCAAGGGGGGAGATAAGCAGACACAGAAGAAACACACAGCGAATGGACACAGCAAAACAAAAGCAGCAAGGGGGGTATAAATAAATAAATAATTAAATCTTTAAAAAAAAGCTACTTATTATATAATCAAATATTATAACATCTTCATTGTCTATAAGTGAATGGACAAAATGAAGAGATTCTACCTATTTCCCAATTTTTCATCCTGCCCTTTCTGCTTGTTTCTGTAAGGATAGATTAATTCCTGCAGGAAATTTTAAAAAGAAGCAAAAATATAGCATATTTTATAGCATGCCTCATACCTAGATACTTTCCCATGACAATAATCCCTAGTTTGCATTTTAAAGAACACTACATGTAATGGATTAAATAGTGTCCTGTAAAAATTCATGTACTCTGGAAACTAAAAATGTAATCTTATTTGGAAATAGGGTTTTTGTAAATATAAATTGTTAATTTAAAGTGAGGTCATACTGGGTGCAGGTGGGCCCTAATCCAAAGAATGTTGTGTTTATAATAAGAGTAAAGAGATAAACAGAGGGAAGATGAACATGTGAGGCAGGAGGGAGAAATTGGAGCTTTCCAGATAAAAGCCAAAGAATGCCAAGGCTTGCTAACTGACACCAGAGGCCAGGAGAGAATCCTGAACCATATTCTCCCTCACAGCCTTCATAGGAGCATGGATATATGCATACCTTTCTTTATGACATCTGGTCTCCTGACCTTGAGAGAATAGATTCCTCTTGTTTTGTGCAACCAATTTGTGGTACTTTGCTAAGCAAGCCTAGGAACCTGAGACACTACAATTCCCAGTATCCACATACCCAAGTAATTCAGCTGGTATTTTCAGCTTCCTAATGCTGTTGAGGTAAAAGTTTATGTTTGGAGAAGAAGCCATGTCTGGGTGGCATGGGGGTCCTTGAGGAGGTAAAAGATGAGATTCCTTGAAGGTTTGACTAGTCTGGGTACTCCAATGGCACTCAAAAAAATCATCACAACCTTGATTTACATTCAAAAGTGTTATAAAGAAAGAAAGCAGCCTCATCTAGGACAAGTCCACCAAAAAGTCCAGATTAGATCCATAACAGAAGGAAGTTGTATTACCCCCAAATGAAGCCTAGGTCTGGGATAAATGCTAACATTCAGCTAGCGTTTGTCCAAATGCTGACGTGTGAGTAGAAGCCTTTTTTAACATCATAAAATCATTGTACATGGAGTGAAATATTAGAAGAAAATGATATACTTACAATTTCATTCTTCCTTTACTTATTCTAAACCCTGTGAGATAACTTCTTGTGATAAAGAAAGTTATAATGCCAAAAAGAATGAAATTGACCAAGTCCAATGTCAATTCAAGGGGTCAGGACCTAGGACCCAGAACACTTAACTGGCAGCTGCATGGACTTTAAAGACATCTTTGAAACAAGCTCATTGCCCACCATCACAAATCCTTTCCCTCGGGCCCCAGGACATCCACTGCAGCTCCATGTTCTGAGGAAATACCTGGTCTTTCTTTTTGGAAGGTGTGTTTTGATGGCCAGAATCCTTAACACCCTCTCTAAGAAGACAAACTCCCTCACAATCTGTATCCTCCACCAAAGCTGCAGAGGGTGAACTTGGTGCCCCTGATGCTGTGGGAACTTGGACTGCAGACTCATTAGACTTTTTCCCCATCCTACTTCCTTTGTGGTCTATGAAGGTGACTTGGATGTGGGTGAGGCCCCAGCTATGTGTAGTTCAGGCCCACAGTGCTGATATGTATGGGGAGGATTATAGGGACTTTTTGTTGATCCCCGTGGAGGCTCAAGAAAAGTGACTTTCCCCATCCTTAGGCTTTTGGGTTATGAGCCCTGTGGAGTCTCATCTGGAGGGCAGGAGGTAAATATGCAAAGTGAGGGGAACTTCCCCTTTAATTCCACTGCTATCGTTGCCCAGTGGAGTCTCCCCCATAGGCCATCTGGTGTCCTTCGTGCTGTCAATTTCCATCGACTTTCACAGATGGTGCCTGCCACCATCCTTGCCCTCCTCATGGCTCTTCTCCCAGGTCAGGGATGACCCAGGGCTTGGAGTCACAGAGGAGGGTGGGGAGGTTGGATCCTCTGATCTCTGAGTCCTGGGTCTCCCACACAGGTGCCATCACTAAGGTGCAGCTGGTGCAGTCTGGGGCAGAGGTGAAAAGGCCTGGGGAACCTCTGAGGTTCTCCTGTAAGGCCTCTGGATAGATCTTTACCAGTTGCTGCATCCACTGGGTGCACCAGGAACCAGGGAATAGCTTGGCACTGGTGGGAAGGATTGATCCTACTGACTCAGAAACAAACTGTGGCCGATCCTTCCAAAGTCAAGTCACCCTCTCCACAGACAACACTGCCAGCACTGCCTTCCTGCAGTGGTCCAACCTAAAGGCCTCAGAAACAGCTGTATATTACTGTGCAAGAGAAACAGTGAGAGAAACCACATCCTGGGAGCATCAAAAAACCCCAAAACACCCTCCAGGGAAATCATGGTCTGGCTGGGTCCTCAGGAGTGAGAAAGGGGTGAACAGCATCAAAAGGAGACTCAGCTCAATGTGCTGGCAAGACAGGGGCATGTTCCTGGGGTAAACTGATCCTTCTTTTCTGAACTTGGCTGCTTTAATTTGTTCCCTGGCTCACATTGTGCCCTCCAGCAAGGTGGCTGCATGAATCTTGTTATATTCTTAATATAAAAACACTGTTATCTACAGATCTTTTATGCATCAAAAATTTTACTTATTGGAAATTCCACACACTCTATCATTGTCTTCCTTCCTTTCTCCTTTCCTTCCTTCCTTCCTCCCTCTTTCTTTCTTTCATCTTTCCTTTATGATTTAAGACATTACTTCCCTCCTTCTTGTTTTTCTCCTATCAGTGTATACATGATACAGAAGACTGCTTACCCTTTGTCTAAAGGTATTCATTTACTTCCTTTCAAATAAATTTTGTCATCATTTTGCTTTTATCATTTAACTCTCTATCCACTCTTCCATATTTAAATATCCATTTCTTTCCTACAAATTCTGCCCACACCTCAAGTAAGGTCTCCTGTTACAGCTGTTCCTGAGAACTAGATACCCATCTGGTCTGCATGTCTTGGGTCAAGGTGGAGGATGGGGCAGCTAAGATTGCACTGGAAGCATGTACACAGCTGAAGATTTCCAAAAATCCACTGTTAATGGAAGGGTGCTGAAGCTATATCCAGTATCCTTATAAGTCCTGAGGTATTAAGGTGTTTCTATGTATATATGCCTTTGTGAACAGTGAAGGACTTGGTGGAATGGATGAGGCAAAATTTAGAAGAAAAAAGGATCTCCTGAATGGGAAGAAATTCTATGTTATTTGGAGTAACTACAAGAGACCATTCTTCAAATCCCAAAGTTCAAAGTCACATATTTTAGAGTTAATTCGACAAGGATATGGAAATTCACTATATTTATTTTGGACTTCTTTGTGTCTCCCAAAAATATACTTTGAATTTTTAATCCCCTGTGCCTCAGAATATGAAATTATTGGGAAATAAGGATGTATCAGATTCACTGAGGCAAGTTGAAATTACATCATCCTGGAGTAGTGTAGACAATTAATCCAATATGACCAGTGTCCTTATATTAAGAGGAAACTTGAACAGAGTCAGTCAGACAGGATGGGAGAACACCAAGTGACAGCCAGAAAGGGCTTGAAGCCCAAGAATTGCTGACCACCACCAGTATCCAGGAAAGAGGAAGGGAACAGATTCTTCCTTACAGGTTTCAGAGAGATCATGGCCCACCAACACCTCAATTACAGACAACTTGCACTTAGAACTACAATATATTTTGTTTTGTCTGTTTGTTTGCTTTTGCATCAAGCTTTTTATTTTTTGTTTAGCAACTAAAATCATTAGAATATTCTGATGTCTTAAAAAGCTCTTTGTAAACAGCCATTCCTAATGGTTGCAAAATAGTCAGTCTTTTGGTAATACCATAATTCACTTCCATAAGTCCACTTGTTGGACATTTAGTTTTTTTAACAAAACAATTATATTTGTACATATTAATAAAGCATACATTTCCATCCAAAGTGTACAATCAGTAGTATTTGGTATAATCACATAGTTGTGTATTCATCACTTCAATCATTATTAGCACATTTTCATTATTTCAATAATAATAATGAACAAAAAAGAAAGAAGAAAATTCTTCACTTCTCAATCTCTCTATTTCCCCTGCTGTACATAGCTGCTATTTCTGGCTATTCTTTCACATTTATTTATTTATTAAGCAGTTTTAGTGAGACATAGTACCATATGATCTATCTATAGTGGATAATCAATAGCATTTAATATAATCACACTGTTTTTACAAAAACTTTTAGAATTATCTCATTGCTCCAAAAAGAAAAAACTCCACACACTGAGCATGCCTTCCCTAACCCTACATAACCACTAATCAAATTTTAGTTTTATAGATTGGTTTCTATTTACATTTTACATAAATGGAATCATACAATATGTTACACAATATATTTAGTTAATAGTAATGCAAATATACATTATCTGTTGTTTTAAGCCATCCAGTCTGTAGTGATTTACTATGACAGTCCTAACAACCAAAAACAATATTCTTGAAAGTGAGTAACTTGCTGCTACGTTCTTCCAGGAGGACCATGAGGGAAGGATGGACATCCTTAGATGGCATCTTTATCAAGTATTTGAAGACAGGATTAGAATACCACAGAGCTGCCCGAAACCCTCCAGGCTTTCAGTGTGAGGGAGGCTCAAGAGAGGGTCCAAGAGACCCAACAATACAGTGTTTCACCTGAGGAGAATAAGACAGGTTCAGAGGTGAAAGGATATAGAAATACTGCTAGATGGCACAAGTGCAAGAGAAGTAAAACAATTTAACAGGACAGCTTCGCTCTCAGAAGTGAGTCACCAAAGAAATGGTAATGTCCAAATATGGTGTCTGTTTTCCACATGAGAAAATTAACCTCTTTCTAAGTCCTTGTTTGTATTTATGAGGACAGAAGTGAGCCAATGCTACAAATGGGTGCGTTTAGATCTCCATTGCCTGTGACAGCAGCCAGGGTCATCTGACCTGAGCCCATCAACATCCAGTCTATACTATTATGTTTATTGCAGGCTAAGGCACAATGACTTCAGATGTCTGATTTGTTGGGGCACAGTACAGATTCTCAGTACTGACTCACCCACAACTCACATCAGTGAAGAAAACAGAAGGCAAAATCAGAGACAGAGTAGGAAACTCACTGGGAAAGTGTGGAAATTGAGGGATTTGGGATTATCAGTGTCCCAGGGAGTGTCCAGCAGTCCAGGGTAAGGACTTGGGCAACATATAGAAGGGCCTTGATTGTGAAGGAAGCTTTAGAAAGGAGTGGGGATAGGCTGTGTTCTTGTGCCCCAGCATCAACAAGTCCTCAGCCACCCATTTTCATCAACCTTTACATTCTGCTTCAAGGTCTGATATAGCATGTGTGCAAATGTGCTCCCTTATTTCTGCTGATGAAAACTGGACCATCCCCTGACCCTGCAGTTCTTAGAAGAATCAATCCATTTGTCCGTGCTTCCCACATTATAAGCCCTGGAAAGAACCAGGCTCCTCACATGGAATCTGGACTGAGATGGGCTTTTATTCTGGCCCTTGTATATGGTAATCACATGGCAAATTAAGAAACATAGCTTCAGGGGAATGGGGGGAAGAGGGGGAAGGAGATCCCAAATTAAATAATTTCTGTTTGTAGGTGCCCATTGTGCAGTGCATCTGGTAGCATTTATCAAAATGTGAGGCATGAGGAAGCCAAGGAAGTATCTGCTAATCTCCTGGGCATCCCTGGATTCACATACAGCAACTCCTGGTTGAATTTATCATCTAAGGATCCAGGGAATAGGCTGCAATGAGTGGCTATGATAAGCCCTGATGGGAACACTAAGAACTGTGCAGACTCCATGAAGGGCCAGCTCACCACGTCTAGAGATATCTCAAAGAACATGCTGTTTCTGCATATGAGAAGCCTGAGAGCCAAAAAGCAGACTGTGAGACACAATGAGGATAAGGCAATGTGAGTCCAGATGAATACTTCCCTGAGGGAGGCCCCAGGAGGCTGGGGGGTGTTGGGACAGGATGCTTCTGACCCCATGATCATGGGCTCAGCTGTTGGATCAGTGCAGATTGAAGGACAGGATACCTTTGGGGTTTCCCCTTGAAAAAAGAGTGGAATTTCTTGAGGGATCGCTATCTTCTTAATACTTTTGTATTACCCTCATTTTGTTCTTGTCCTCTGTGCTATGCAATTCTCTGAATCTGAAAGCATTTTATCAGGGATATTTCCTCAAAGATGAGCTTAGAGCAAATTAGATCTAGTGTACACAGGGGAAACACAGGGAAGGCTATAGAATGCAGAAGACATGGATTAATGAAAGTAATTAGCTATGTGAGAGATAATCAATAGGAGACATTTGGATACGGAAAAGTTAGTGTGAGCTGGAAGGGAAAGACTCAGAATCCTGTAGGTAAACACAATGGTGCAGGGAAATCCCTGAGGGTAGAAGCATCCTGGGCTTCTAGAGGGTTTCTGTAAGCACAGTGACAGACAGACTGACTTACTGACTGAATGAATAAATGATGGGGGGCAATTGAGGTATGTATGTTGAAAAAAGGATTGGAAGACACTACATCTGGGGAAACACTGCCCCTTACTTCTAAATCTCATAGTGCACTTGTAGAGCTTACAACTCTCTTTTCCTGTTTCCAATGGATTTGGTACAAGTTTTCTGTCTACTCTATCTGTATCTCATTGGAAAAAGGAGAGATAAGGATATTTCAAACTCCTAATTTTGTTTATTACCCAGTGTTCATTAATTCAAAGTGAATTTGAATACATATCAAATAAAATTTTAATTTATTTAAAATTAACAAAGATGTTAATTTTGAGTCTGGAATTTCAGGTAAGCTTTCCCACCAAGTTGACTAAAAGACATTGAGGTAATATTAAAATTACTTCAGTCCATCAGAGAATTAATAGATGTACACTTGAGAGAGAAACAAATTTGTGCCTTCAGCCAAAAGAGAAACGATCACTGAAAAAAGGTTTAGGTCACAGTCAGGAACAAAATAAATTAAAATATTAATAAACAACATAAAATTCCATAAAACTGTTTTGCCAAGAGCTAAGAAGGGAAAGCAAGATTAGTGGAGGCATTAATAGAAGAAAGCATATATTATTCATAGTTGAATGATATACTCCCATATTAACACCTTGCATTACTGTGTATGTTTGCTACAATTGTAGGAAAGCCACCTGGCTGCTAAAAGGACTTGAGAAAGGAGCTTTGCAGCACCCAGCAGTTGACTGGGGAAACTCTGTCTTGGCAGGGCCCTGCTTTGAGCACCTGTCCCTATGCCCAAGCCTCCTGGCTGGGGTCATGTATCACAAGCCTGGACATGTGGCATGGATGCAGAGAGTTCCCATGACTCAGCCTCTTCCCTCCCAGGAGGTCATCGTATGTGAACCCCTTTTAAAATGGATAAGCAAAAAAAAAAAAAAAAAAAAAAAAAAAGGCTGTAGGCCATAGTTTCACTCACCAATAATCTGGCTGGCACAGGCCAAATATGTTACCAGGTTTTGTCTACGTTATTGACTTATGCTGCAGAAATGTATTTCAGAGCAAGTTGGGTTAGTTAGGCCAGTAATTTATTAAGGTAGGGAGGGAAGAGAAAGGGAAGAAAATAACAGATAATGGGTCTGTAGAGAGTAAGGGGCTGAAGAGTGATAAAGAGGGCTGGTTTATAGACTACAGTTTCCCATTATAGGTTATAAATGCTCAGGTTTTACTTGCATGTTTTTCCATGCAGGGGGAACATGGCAAGAGCAGGGTGTAGAAGTCAAGAGAGATGAGGATAGAGCAAGATAGTGGGAGGACAGGGGAGACTTGACCTTTGTGTTTGATTTTTAAACCATTAATTTTTCCACCCTTTGCTAATAAATTGGGAGAAGTTCCAGGTGTTTGCTGTTTTGATTGATTACCCCGACCATCAATCCCCCAGGTGGGCCCAATGATAATGTCCCTGGAGACTATACAGGGCTTCTCCTGGGAATCTCTGGGAATATCATTCTGGGTGGGAGAAATCTCATGAGGGTTTTCCAGCAGCCATCTTGGGGGTATTGATGTTCATGTGGACTTCTTGTCAGGTTCCAGATCCATTTCTTGATTTCCTATATGAAGCCTGCTTCATTATGGTTTCTTTCATCAAAGTCCCAAGGATTATCTCATTTTATAATTGCTAATGTAGAATGGGTATCATTTCATTATTTATTCCTTCATTTTTTGTAATCATTCAGAGTTTATTCTGATTAGATAATTATGTATCTTCAATTCAAACTCTAGTGCTATGCAAGGATTTTATTTTTCTACACTATAATCAGTAATAGTACAGTAAAATGCTTCTCTTAACAGAATATCAGTATATGCTATGGTGTATGGAATTTAAGATTAAGAATTTCAACTTTTTTAGTAAGTAATGGCAATACTTCTTCAAATAAATATCCATAACTATGAAGGCAAATGATAAACTTCTTGGAAATGCACTTCATTTTTTTTTTGTGATTTTTAAGGTGGTGTTTTCACCTCTTATAAACTTTTAGTTTTGAATAATTATTTATTTATGGAAATGAGAGAAAATAACACTCTGTTATCTACTGGTTGCATGAGTTTTCTTCTTCCTCTGTAAGGAAAGACTACTTGATTCCCTGTAGTTACCTCAAGGCTTATTTGTCTGTGTCGTTCCACAATTCTAATATGTCATGTGTGTGTATGTGTGTGTGCATGTGCATATACATGTGCTTCATTTTTGGAGTTCTCTCACATACTTGAATTTGTTCTTTGGAGTCAGTCATTATATGTGGAAGATTGTTCAGCTGATAATTTCTCAAATATTCCTTGGCTTCTGTTCTCTCTTTCATTCCCATTGGGATTGACACTAAACCTACTGTATGATGTTTGGTATATTCCCTCAGCCCTTGGAAATTCTACTTTATTTTCATCATCATTTTTATTTCTATTTTAATAGAAGTTTCAGTAATTTTTTTGATATATATTGAAATCTTTGTTTCTTTTGACTATTGTGTCAGGTCTGCTGATTAGTCAGTAGATGGCATTATTGATATCCATTATTGTGTTGTTTTGTTTTCATTTCTTGCATTTCATTTTCATTTCTATACTTTCTTACAGATGATTCACTGATCTTTTGGAGTTACTAATTCAGTCCAGATCTCTTTATACCATTACCTGTAGAGTTTTTAAAATATTAATCATCTACACTAAATTCCATGCTTAATTTTATAGTATCAATAACTTTGTCATAAATGAAACTTATTCTCATAATTTTTCCATGAATGCTGTATTTTCTTGGTCTTTGACATGCCCTCAACTTTTGTTGTGGTGGTTGAAAATGAGACATGTTCTATACAACAGCATATATGGGAATTTATGTTAATTTATTAATTTTTCTTTTTCCTTTTTCTTGGAGGTGATCACTCTCTTCCTCTGAAAGGCCTATGTTGTGGATTTTTGGGTGATTCCAGTCAGGGTTGCATTTGAAGTTTTTATTGCCATGGATAACAAAATTGAAGATTAATTTTATCTAGATACCCGAGACTTCAGATTCCTGAAGTTATATGTTGTTTTTGTCACCCTTCTTAGCTTTGGGCCATGTACTTACTTGGCTGATTCCCTGATGATGTTGGTAGGGATAAAGGGATGTTCTTGCTCTTCTTACAGACTTAAACTTAGCCATTTTCACACTAAGTTTCCCAAAAGAACATGTCTTCCTGTCCCATCTCCAGGGCAATGCTGAGCCTTGCTCTTGTTCCTGACCCCCACATCCAGGGAAGAGGTTCTAGTTTTCCCATCTCTTCTTCCCTGGATGCAATGGTTATTCACCAGTTTCCTCTGCTGTCAGTACAGGTGCCCATCCTTGAAGATTTAATCCGATGTCAGCTTGTGGTGATGTAAAGAAAGGGGAGGTAGTGAGCAGGGTTTTGGTGGTGGAATCTGTTTCCCTACCAGTCTCTAGCAGATTCAGCCAGTGCCTGTAAGATAAAGTTCAGATGCCCTTCACTCTGGTTCCTTGGGGTTTAGGGGGGGGTGGGCTTGGGCCATTTCAGCAGTGGTCATCTCACATTTCCTTGAAGGCAACACAGGATGATATGGGAGATTCTACTTGATTCCCCAAACCTGGAAACATAACCTGCAAAAGGGCAGGAAATCCTTAGAACTGTGCCACCTGGGGACCTATCATGTTAATGACTTCAGCATAATTGATATTCAGAAATTCATTAACTATTTCTCTTCTAATATGACTGCTAGTTTAAATCTCACTTTGTGCCAGGTGACCCAAGTAAGCAACGTTTGGGTTTGCTTTCTCCCTGCAGAGACCTTGTTTTCTCCAATTCTCAGTAATGTTGTTGGACTGTTCAGTGTTTTCTTTTTTTTTGAAGAAAACTTGTAAATGTACAGTTTTCTGAGTTTCCTTGTTAGGATTGATGTTATGTTTCTGCTAAGAATTGGAGCAAATAGTTTCTCAGTTCTCTACAGCTCCAAGCTGCACAGAACACTTCTAAGTTCTTGGCAGAAACTGGAAAGAACCAAAATGCCCATCAAGTAGTGAGTAGATGAAAATAATGTGACATAGGTACACAGGAATGCTCCTCAATGTTAAAAATTAATAAATGCTTGGTACATGCAAAATTTGGGGACATTCCCAAATAATTGGGCTTAGAAAAAGAAACTAAAGAAAGACAAATATATATTTCATAATTGCATTCATATAATTTCTGCAAGATGAGAAGTATTCTGAAGTAACATGAAGATTTCAACAGTCACTTGGGAACAAAGTGCAAGTGAATAATTAAAAAGGAACAACAGGAAAAGTTGGGGTGATAGACTTCTTAACTATCTCTTTTGTGGTGATTGTATGGGTGTACAGCTTTGCAATAAATATCAAATAACCCACATAATTTATTATGCAGTGTATCATATATGAATTATACATCATAAAAGCTATTGTTGAAAATCACAAATAAAAAATATCACAAATGGAGCACAGTGGCATCCCCACAAATTGGCAACAGCTGGAACACATATTCTAAAGCAGGTTGCATTGGCCTTACTTCTGCAGAGCCAGCACCTGCCTGCCCAGGAGCTCTCAGCCCCTGCCTGACTCTCTAACAAGAAGGCTGTTTATCTTTACAAAAGTCCTAAAATGTAGGGTCCCTTGACAAGATATCTAAAAATTTTGCAAATGTATTTGTGAGAGCTCCAGCTTGTGGTGATGTAATGAACTTACAGATTAAAGAGAATGAAAAAAGGAAGATTGTGAATGTCTTCTTTAAAATATTTGTCTGGGGTTTTGTAATTGCCTCCAGCTCATTAGCCTAAGAATTGGTGAAAGGAAAAATGATTGAAGAAAACTCGACCGTCAAAAGCACAGGTATTGCCAAGGAACTCTCCCTTCCTCTTTTGAAACTGCTCTGCTCCATGCTGGCTGAAGAGGCAATCAAGGCCATCCTGGCTGATTACAATCTGAAACATGGATGGAGAGACACAGAAGCAATGAGCCCTTGGAGAATCCTCCAGCAGGTCACATAGGCTGTTTCCACAACCACTGTGCAGTCACCTGAGGTGCCTAGAATCCCCTTTACTGCAATAAAAGAGCTGTGAGATACACATCATATTTGCTGTTAAAATTATGGCTCTAACTAGCAAGCTAAATACACAGTTTAATTGTTCTGATTTCTTTCAGCCCACTTTTATTGCCTTAAGCCATTTAATGTATATTTTGAATTGTGTGTAAGGCCACAAAACTGAAATCACTAATGAAACATTAAGAGCTTGGTAGCCTATAAGGTGCATAAATACATAATTACACCTAAATCTTATTTGGGAAAGATTACCAAAATGCCTTGGTATGATTATTTGATAGAACAAATTAATGAACATAAAATATATCTGCATAAATATATTTATATACTATAATGAATAAAAGAATGTAAGACAAAACATACCCATTGGATATAGTGGTAGGAAAGGTAAGAAAGTCAGATAATGACATGTGCAATCTCAGAAACTCCTGAAAATTCATCTGCTTGAAACCTAGTTCTCCCTACTTCAACAGGTAAACACATGAATGCAGCAATATCTTGCCATGTTCTTATTACAAGAAGCACAGTTCTCCAAACCACACTCAGTATGTCCACCTATTCCTTGAAATGTTCTAGGGGAGCAGTCAGGGCCAGAGATGAGGCGAGGAGACCCAGGCACTAGGACTCACCCTTACCAGATATGAGCTCTTGGGCATATCACACATCCCTCTATATTTTTCTGTGTTGCTACAGATCTGTAAAATTTATATCAACACTTTCTGGACATATTCTCTGTGGATATTTAAAAATGAAGATAACCAGTGTTGACTATTTAGCCGAGGATAATCTCATAATGAGAATTCAGAGGTTCCTCAATGACACCCTTCTCCCTGTGAGAGTCACTACTGCTCTGGGCATAGCCTTTAGGAAGGCCTCAAACCAAAGAACTGCTATATAGAAGGAGGATATGCAAATAGGGCTCCTCCATCTCTCTATGAAAACCAGCCCTGCCCTATCTCCACAGCTCTTGGAGAGGAGCCCCAACAACAGGATTCCTAGGTGTTCCTACTTCATGATTCTCATGATTGGGACTGAACAGAGAATCACCATGGAATTTGGGCTAAGCTGGGTCTTCCTGATTGCTATTTTAAAAGGTTATTTTATGGAGATCATATGATATTGAGTATGTAAGTGGATATGAGTGAGAGAAATATTTCATATGAGTGACAATTTTTCTGACCAGGATATTTTTGTGTCTAGGTGTTCAGTGTGAAATCCTACTGGTAGAACCAGGGGGAGATTTGGTCCAGCCTGGGGGAACTCTGAGGATCTCCTATACATCCTCTGGATTCAACTTTAGTAGCAACTGGATGAGTTGAATACGACAGGCTACAGGCCAGGGGCTGGAGTGGGTTGCAGAAATTAACCCTGATGGAAGAACTAAGAATTATGCAGCAACCCTGAAAGGCCGAATTGCAATCTCCAGAGACAATACAAAGAACACACTATATCTGCAAATGTACCACTTGAGAACTGAGGACACAACCATGTTTTACTGTCCTAGATACACAGTGAGGTGAAGGTAGCATGAGCTGAGACAAAAACCTCCCCTGCAGCATCACCACGAGAGGGTGCACAGGACCCAATGAGCAGAAGGCCCAGCCCAGAGCAGGTACAGAATGACCTTAGGGGTTGGTTTCCTGTCTGGGCATGGGGCTTCCTCTAGTCTAGGAATTCCCCAAGGGGAACTCTCTAGATTTGTGACTCTGTGCCTTCCACTGAAATCTCTGAATGAGAAAAAGGTTATTTACAATAAAAGGAAGCAATCTCATATGAACACAAAGGAGAGTGTCCTTTATGGAAACAGAAATGATTTTGCCATTTCTCACCAGGATCAAAGTTCTGATATAGCTCAGGGTAGTCTGTTAAGTGTTTTCCAGTCAGACTCTGGACAAAAATCTCAGTGGTGTTTTCTGATTAGGAAACTCTTGGGATTCAGTTTAGAGCCAAAAGGGCAGCTTTGTTAGGGTCCCAATGGATAACACATATGACTCTCTGTCTGATGAAAAAGTGTGTGACTCAGGCTCAGCACTTGTCTGGTTTCTCTTTTATTCTTATTTCAGTTTCTATCTCCCTATTTCAGCAAGTCCACCTAATTGATGAATTTTGTATTGTTTATATGTGATGATCCTTATGGATTCATATTTTCTGTAACTGTTAAAAAGCCCATTATAACTTGGGTCCCCAGAGGTGAGCAGTAAATTAGCTCCAAATTTTGTGGATTTCTTTGTTGATACACCTGCCTGAGGGAAAATTCAGAGTGATTCAGGGGAGCCTGATGGTACTGTGAAGCCACAATGAAAATCGGATCACAAGGGAAGTAGAGAAGGACAGAAGATTGGGTGGAACACTCGCAAACTTCCAGGCAGTCCAACAAAGCTCTAACAAGGCCATTAGTGAGTCATTGGGCAAAGCTGTCTATCCAGGTGTCCTTCATCTCTCAGGAACAGATCAGCCTTAGTACCAGTGTTATGCTGAGTCATTGACAGAATAGCTGACAGGAAGGGAGGCTGATGAGAAATGATATGTCCTGAAAAACCCAACACATCTGAGAAGATGGCAGATAATCAACACCTGATGATAAATGTTTTCTTTTCCAGTAGAGACTTCACAATGGAATGGGAAAGCACATTGTACTAATCATTGCATATCTGTTCCCCATTTTGTAAGCCCTTCCTCTATGTAAAGTGGAAACCTAATGTCAGCCAATCAGAACACTTCCTGACTTCCTACTGTTTTCTCCCTATATGAGATTTCCCTTTCTGTCCCCTAGGTGGACCTCCACTATATTTTCTGAATAGGTGGCAGCCAGATTCATGAATCACTTAATAAATCTGTGAGATCCTAATTTTCATTAAGTATTTTTCTTTTATCACCTGGGTTGAGAGATATTGAATGCTTCTGCTGGCAGTGAGTACTTCTTAGATATATGTCATTATTGAATTCAGCCTGTTAGGCATGAACAGCTCTGATACATTGTGTTTCTCACTATCCATAGAAATAGTGCTCATGATTCAATATACTTTGACCTGACAATAGTTAAAATATTTTAAATAGTAAAAGATAAAAAGAAACAGAGAGAGTTCATTTGCAAATATCAAATATTACAGAAATGCTAAAAATATTTCTGCAAGGTCAAATAAAAAGATGGAGAGAGAGGTTTGGTGGAAAGTTTAGAAATGAAGATAATTAGTAAACTTAGTTCAAAGGGTAAAAAGAGAACAAAAGTAATATGTGAAATCTAGAAGCATAAATATAAAATGGTTGACGTAAGTGCTATGTATTCAATAATGACATTGAATGATAAAGGATATAAATCCCCAATTAAGAACACAGACTGGCAGAATGGATTAGAAAAGCATGATCCAACCATAGGCTGTTTACAAAAGACTCACCATAGAACCCAGGACACAAATAGACTGCAAGTGAAAGGTTGGAAAAAGATATTCCATGTAAATAGTAAACAAAACAGAGCTGAAGTAGCTATATTAATATCAGACGAAAACGGACTTTAAATGCAAAACGGTTATGAAACAATGAAAGTCATTATATAATAATAAAAAGGGCAATCTACCAATAAGAAAGATCAATCATAAATGCTTATGTACCTAACAAGGGTGCCCCAAATTACATGAGGCAACCACTGGCAAAACTGAGGGGAGAGACACCCCTGTTAGCAAAAGATAGAATAACTAGAGAGAGGATCAATAAAAAAAGAGAGATTTTGAATAATATGATAAATTAACTAGAAAAAACAGACATAAAAAAAAATCATTGCTTACCAAAACAGCAGAATCTACATTCTTCTTGAGTACTCATGGATCATTCTCCAGGATAGACCACAGGGTAAGCCTTAGGGTAAGAATCAATAAATTTAGAAAGATTAAAATTATCCAAAGCACTGTCTTTGACCACAACAAAATGAGGCTGGAAATCAATAATGGATGGAGTAGTGGAAAACACACACACACAAAAATAGAAGTTAAACAACACACCCTTGAACAATCAGTGGGTTGAAGAAGAGATTGCAAGATAAATCAGTAAATATCTCAAAGTAAATGAAAATGTGAACACAATATACAAACTTATGGGATACAGAAGTGGCAGTCCTGACAAGGAAAGCCCTAAATGCCTAAATAAAAAAGAAGAAAGAGTGAAAATTAAGGTATTTACACAACTGGAGGAATAAGAAAAAGAACTACTAACTAAACCCAAAGCAAGAAGAAGGAAAAATAATAATAAAAATTGAGCAGAAATAAATGAAATTGAGAATAAAAATAAAAGTTATATGAAAAAAACAAAAGATTTTTTGAAAAAAAGATTTTTTAATGAAATTGTCAGACCAGTTTATTATTCGAAAATAATAAAGGAAAAAGGGGATAAGGTGCCAATAAATAAAATAAGATATGAGAGGGGACAACTCCACTGACAACACAAAAGAAAAGGATCATAATAAGATACCAAGAACAACTGTATGCCAACCATTAGACAAATTAGATGAAGTGGACAAATTCCTAGAAACACAAAATCAACCTACACTGACTACAGAAGAAATAGAAGAACTCAGCAGACCAGTCACATGTAAGGAAATTGACTAATTAATGAAAATCTGCCACAAATAAAAGACCAATACCAGATAACTTCACAGGTGAATTCTACAAATCTTTCCAAAAAGAACTAATACCAAGCTTGCTCAAACTTTGCCAAAAAAAAATCAAAGAAGAGGGAACATTACCTAAATCATTCTATGAAGCCAACATCACTTTTATATAAAAACCAGATAGGATGCCACCAAAAAGAAAATTACATCAATCTCTCCAATGAACATTGATGCAAAAATCCTCAACAAAATAATTTCAAATTAAATCCAACATTAGATTAAATGAATTATATGCCATCATAGCTTCTGGTTGCTTTCTATGTGATGGAAAAAGGAAAGACTGTGATTCCCCATTCATGGGGCAGCTGTCTTTGCCCCTGAAATATAGATAATGAGAGCCTCACTATCCCATTCTCTTCAAGCAGCAGATGGGAGAGAGAATGTGGTTTGTCATCTGGGTGACATGGGTATGAAGAAAGAAAGCTGGATGATATTTACAGTGCTTCAGGAGGATGTGGGAAACCACTGAACACCTTTTAGAACTGAAATGGTTTGCCATGCACTCAACATCAAAGGAATTTTCATAGACTTTTGTCACAGAGAGTTCTGGATGCAGAGACTGAAGGGCCAGGAGAGCCTCAGATGCAGGGAGGGAGCTGAGGTGCCCTATGGGAAAAGGACATGCAAGTGAGGCTCCCCTCTGGTTCTGAAAACTAGTCAAGTCCCTGCAGCTGGTGTGCAATATCAATAGTTAGAGCTTGCCAATTCCTGATATAAAGCTTCATATCTGTCCAAAATTCATTGAAATAAATGGTTGTGGAAGATCACTTTATTTCTGTAGGTAATTTATCCATTAGTAAAACTGGAATGAAACAACCCCAAATCCAGTCTTTTGTGTGCTGCAAGGGCGCCCCTCACTCCTATGTTATGTGGCATGTGCTTGGTGAATGTGAGCCCCCAGGATCTTGACCTGCCCTGGGAACCCAGAGGTACTTCTCTGTGGACACAGCAGCATGTCCATCCAGCCAAGAGATGTTTTGTCTGTGGGGCAAACAGCACATGGGATGATGTCACCAGTCAAGATATTCTGGGCCCTGATCTGGGGCCTGACCCAGATTTCCAGAGCCTCAATTTCCTGCCTTATGCATCCAGCAGTTGTGAGGGTGAGTAAGCACCATCTGCCATCTGTACAATGTGATGACACTAACATAGAGGGCTGGACAAAATCTCTTTATCTCCCATGGGCCCTGACCTGGGATACTCTGAGGAGAGGGGAGAGTCAGGCTATGGTACCCAGGACCATGAGCCATCAGGGGTTTTTCCCAGGACTCTGTCCTCAATAAGATGCTAGTAAGTTTTACCTCCCTTTAAAGAATACATCCACCATATGCATTTCTTTATGAAGAGGTTGGAGAGAAAGTGCTGCACTGTGTCTAGGACTGAAATGGTTTTCCATGAAATCAATATCTGAGGAATTCTCAATGACTTTTTCAATAGGGAGATCTCGATGCAGAGACAGCAGGACCAGGACAGCCTCAGATTCAGGAAGGGAGTTGATGTGCCTGTGCAGTGTGAGGAGAAGCTGGTGCAGTGGGGGGAGGCTTGGTACAGCCTGGGGGTCTCTGCAATTTTTCTGTGCAGCCTCTGGATGATTGTTCATTAACTACTGGGCCTGTCAGGCCCCTGGGAAGGGGCTGCAGTGGGTCACATCTATTACTAGTAGTGGTGATAACACATACTATACAGACTCTGTGAAGGGCAGGTTCACCATCTCCAGGGATAACTCCAAAAACCAGCTCCCGCTGAAAATGGAAAACGTGAGGTCTGAGGACACAGCCATTTATTACTGTGCCAGAGACACAGTGAGGGGAAGGAAATGTGAGTCCAGACAAAAACCTCCCCATGCAGGGAATGGGCTGAGCTGCTGGGGGCACTCAGGATCCATGTAGACCAGGGCCGAGTCCCAGGGGGAGGTGCAGAAGGAAGGCAATGCTGGCTTCCTGTCAGGATATGGGGCTTCTTCTACTTTTTATAGCTTCCCCAGTGATTGTCTCTAGATTTACAACCCTGTTCCTACCCCTGAAATCTGAGTTAGGAAAATTTCATTGAAATAGGAGGAAACATTTTTGCATGAACAAAAAGATATTCCATATGGAGACAGAAATGTCTTTCCCTGTTGCCAGCAGAATCTAATTTCTGAGGAATCTAGGGAATGTTGGTGAGTCTTTTAAAATCTAACACAACAAAGAAATCACAGAGGGTTCCTCATATGAGAGTTTTCTTTGGTATCCATGTTAGAACCAACCCTGGGCTATGCCAGAGTCAGTATCATATAAATCCTAACGGACTTCACATGTTATGCCCTCCTCACACAAAAGTGTGCACACCAAACTAAGCAGTGAACTTTGTTTTTCTCCTAACCATTTTCCTTCTCCCAGTTCAGCAAGGCCATCAAAGTGTCCTCATGCCAAAGTTGCAAGCCAATGAAATCCCTTAT
>JAQZBX010047090.1:0-20574 GCA_029593785.1 Cabassous unicinctus | reverse complement strand
AAAAAAAAAAAAAAAAAGAAAGAAAGAAAGGAAATAGGTTGGATAGTGTCATGATATCATGAGGTTGAGTTGTGAAGAATTAAGTAGTTGGTATTAGGAAGGGGCAGACTTAGAGGTAGCATATGGTCCCAGAGGATCATATTCTAAGCCTGGAGGCAGAATTAGGATGACTAGAACAGTAATGTCAAAGGTTAGAGCCCTGAAGGGGAGCATACATACTAGAAATAGAAAATGCAAAAACAACTAGGAATAACTGTATAGGACAATAAATCCTACATATCAAGTTCAAACTGGAAGTCATTTTAACTTTATGAAATCCTCATACTATGAATAAGGTATGCAGGTGACTAGGAAAATTTTGAGTTGAGATGTTCAAGTCTATGCAACTTGGTTTCTACTTAATGAATGAAACTTTTGTTAAAATACATATACACCTATGCTGTCCTTGAGTGAATCACTTCACCTCTTTATAGTCATTTCTTCAATAGTTTAAAAGGGTTAAATTTGGTTGTGTGTGTAGTTGCCTTTAGTTCTCAGATCCATAATTCCATTAAATCGTACTCAGTATACAAAGTATTTCTGAAAGCCTGACTTTTCCAGGAAGCTCACCCCAGTAACTTGAAGGAATGATGGAAATAGCACTGGGAGTCATTACCTTTACTCTTTGACAATGAACAAGTCTTCCAACTTCTCTGAACTTCAACACTTTTTTCTTTTTCAATTTATGAAATTATAGGTTGGACTAAATAGTCTCTAAGATCCATTCCAGCTCCTAAATTTCTTGATTTACTTCCATTTAAAATGATCCTTGCTCAATGCTCTCATCCCTGAACTTTTTTCCCCTAGTCAGTGCCACATATTTCAAACAATATTGGCTCCTTGACTTTCTTAGAACAGAATTATCATTAATTATTAAATAAGTGATGATTTTCTTGAGTTCAAATCAGGTCCTTATTTTGTGCTCCTGTTATATTATCTTCATTGCTAGGTATAAGAAGAAGCCCATATTAGATCCTAAAAAGCTCTAATTAATTGATAGAAATAGAGACAAATTTTAGGGGGCATGAATTGAAGGATTCTTTGTAATTAGAATGAAAATTATGTGATGGTAATCTGATTCACAGTATTTTGTAAATGATTATGGCACCTGAAAATAATGTGATACAGTAATCTGGTTCTCATTTTATGTTTGTAAAAGAGGATGACACCCGAAATTATATCTATCACAGACATAAGCAAGAACACAATCAGTTTAAGGGTTGCCTTTCAATGAACTCATCCCACTGAATAATCTTTATACCAAAATTTGGAAGGCTAGTCTTGCATTAACTATATATCTTCCCATTCTTTTTAAGATCTCCTCTCTTTAAGTCATGTTGCCATGGTAAATGATTGCCAATAGTACAATATTACAGAAACTATTAGGTGAGCTTCAGTGTCTGCTTGTCAATTTGTCTTAGTATGTTATTATTTTAAGCTCTGATTGTATACATTGACTTCACTATTGATGGGTTTTAGAGCACTGAACACACTGGTATTTGTAACTTATAAGCAGCACTTGTTATTTATTAAGCTAATGGCTTGTTTAAATAAAAAGAAAAATTACACTCTCTTCTCTAATATTCTAAATTGATTTAAAAGAAAAAAAGTCAGAAATATAGGAAATATTTAATGTACCACTTGGTGAGTATTGATTACATTTATATTAGTTTAATAAATATAAATATGAATGAATTTTATATAATTAAAACCCAATATACTTACAAAATCTCTTATCTAGTAAGATATTTGTAATTGTTATGCCTTTTATGAATAGAATAATAAAAGTGAATATAATAAAATAATTGAAGACAGTAAAGCGGCAAATAAAGAGCAGTAAAGCTCTCAAATATATTGACAGCAATGTATGCTTAACTAAAAAGCATTTTACTCATTCAGTAACTATTTATTGATTCACATCATTCAGGTGATGCTTTTGTACTAAATGAACCAAGAGACTATTTCATTTATATTTACATTAAATTTCAATTAATATAAGTCCAATAGTCAAACTGTAGTGATACTTAGATTATCTCTCTCTTCTGGTTATTTATCTATTTGTTTATTTTTGTTTTGTTTAGTTTGTTTTAGAAAGAAAAAAGTGATACTTACCTTGAGAGTACCGATAGAACATAGAATAAAATACTTTATTAATTTAACAAATAAGCACTTACTATGTTTAAATTTTCAGAGACTAGGAAACTTGGAGAACTTTATTTTCCTTTGCAAAAATGGTTGCTTCTAAAAAGGTCTTGTCACTATATGTTCCAAAGTATATTTGAGCACATCCACAGAGTGTGTACTCATTTATGTATGGTGATCATATTCTAGGTATTTGGTAATGAAAGCAATAATATACTATTTTAATACAAATTCCTGGGGAAAATATACTATTTTTAAATTGATATAAGGACACATCAGAGAGGAAAAAAATCTATTCCCAGTTTAAAAGAACATGAAAGAATACTGACAAGCAAGGTGATTTTTTCTTAAAATACAGAATAACAGACATATGGGAATCCTTATATTTTTTGTGTAACATTTATGCAATCTAAGTATCTTTTAAAAAAATAAGAATAAAAATAAATAAATAAATAAATAAAAATGTAAAAAAAAAGAAATTACTTAGGTTATGTTCAATAAATTTGGCTACTTCTGCCAGTATGATTATAAATAAAAGTATATTTTAAAATTAAACATTAAAGAAAAATGAAATTCTTCTGATGTTTGAAATCTCCATGACAGCAGTGGTCATTATGCAAAGTCTGTGAATTTTTTTTGCTATTTCTTTGTTAAAATGTAAAAAATTAATATGATTTTTAATGTACTAAAATACCAACTATGTCTGAATTTCTTCAGACTTGCAGAAAGAAGATGTTACTGGACAATTGGTATATAAAACATAAATATAATCCAGTAATTTCATGCCCCATGCCTATAAATCAGCTCCATGTCATCTTTGTGTTCTATTATTTGAGCTGATTTAAATCAAATTACAGTGTAGGCTAACTTATGTAAACTGGAATTTCCTGAAACATTATTTTCAGTCCCACTAAATACTGAAAGCCTGCACTGTTTTTATTGGTTAATTATAATTGGCAGGGCACACAAAGGCCTGAAAATATGGTAACAGCAAGTGAAGGGTGAAACACAAAAATGTACTTATTCCATGAGCCTATAAGGATTTACTCTGTCAAAATCTGAAATCATTTCCTACTCACAATTAAATTTGCTCTTCTTAAAACAATGTACATTTCCAGTGATATTGGCTAAAACAATTTGGACATTTATTTCTCAAATAAGTTTAGGCACTACTCATATTGCCTCTCTCACGAGAACCTTTCAAGATCCACCAGTAAATCTGAAACATACAGTGGTTTAATTAATTTTCCATACACTATGATTCAGAGGCTAATCAAATCAAAGACAACTTATTAAAATATGGTGACAAGATTGAATAAAATTAGCTCCATTTCTAAAATTCATGACAGAATTTTTACAAGTTGCTAGATTTATACAAAAGGGAAAAGTTGTCCATAATCATTTCTGAGAAAAGTTTTTAAATAGTCTATAAATATCTCTAATTTTCCATACTGTTGGTACACATGTACCTGGTAGTCAAATCTGTGGGTTCTTCTCCTTTTGTCTCCACTCAACAGAAGTGACAGCCAAAAAGGATCAAGGGAAAGTTCTCAGCAGTAACTGAGATGCAAGGAGTTGTGGTAATCATTACAAAATTTCATGCGGTAGAAAATCATGCCAGAAGACTGCATTGGCTCATTCCATCTAATCCTTTTATTACACCTTCCTGGGTCATTCATCAAGATTTCATCAATACTGGGGGAATGGAATAAACTCAACATTGCACTTTTCAGCTGCCTAACAGATGAACTTTATCTAGACACACAAGGAACCTTTACCTTAAGCCATTCAGCTAATGAATATATCTCAGGGAATTATGAGAATTAGGAAAATTTCCAAAGTTCTTACACTGAAAGTATGCTCCTCAAAGATCCCGCAATTATTATTTATCATGGAAACCACATTTTATTACCATTTTTTCTCCCATTAGTGTAGATATTTGGGTTATATCCTTCAAGAACACAGAAGAAGAATCTTACTTTATCTACTGTTGCTCACGTCAACCAATCTTATATTACTGTTTTACTTTTATTACTGGATGTGTAGAGATGAAGGTGACACAGTAAGAACACAAAAAATATCAGTTTTCTATATACACCTTCTCTTCCCTCTACCCACCCTACACACACACACACACACACACTGTACAGAAATACTTATATAGGTGGTAAACAAATTCTGGTTTGAAAGAGAAAAATATCAATGATGGTGAAACTGCTGATTACAGGGCCTTTAACGGTAATTACCCCAATGTATTTCAACCCTTACCAATCTCTTTCTCTCATTCTTGTTCTATGTAGTTTTATCATTTATTCTGTCAGTCAACAAATACTTACCAAGAGCGGATTATGTTTAAGCTGAGGATGGACTAGTGAACACAACAGAAAAAAACTCTTGCCAGAAGGAACTGACATCTGTGCCAAACTGATCTGATATTGTCTCGTTAACAAAACGCTTCAGTAGTAAGCCTGGCAATTTACATTTTAGAAAACTTCCGTGCTGTCATCTCATGTGATCTTCACAGCAACTTTGGGAGATGGGTAAAGTAGACAACATGTCAAGATAAAAGACTTGAGACTCAGATTTGGAAGCCCCACCTCTCATCCCACAAAGAGAATAGGTTGAATATGGCCCTGCCTTTCCATTGTTCTTCATGCATATCTCCATTTATAATACTTGCAATATGTTTTGTCACCTATCTGCTTGCATGACTGGGTTCTCCCTCAAACCTTGAGGACAAGGCCTTTTTAATATATATCTTTATATTTCTGGGCTTATCATAATTCTTGGCATATGTGAAGTGTCAGTAAATGGATGGATTAAAACAGCAAGTTATTGGGAAGAATGGTTCTATAATCAATGTTTTTGTCTCTGACTTCCAAAATCCTTCTACTTGAACCAAATGCTTTTGCTGCCAAAGTCGATGTCTTGGTACATTTCAGTAGGTGAAACAATGGAAGGCAGTAGTAGTAGTATCATCAGGATTATTTTTACCAACTCAGAATAATTATTGAATCCACATTATGTGTAATGAGATAACTTGTGGTTTCCAGCATGTATTCTAAGTATTGCCCAGCAAATGTATTTGGTCTAACTTTCAGGTAAAAATTCAGCTACCTCGGCAAACTTCAGAAATGGAAAAATAACACTGGCATTTATTTTACAGTTTATCATGTTGCATTTTGCAGGAGGTAATCAGTAAACAGTTCCATCACACAGAGTCTGTCTTGGAGCACTGAAGTAGCTGGTAAAATATCTAATCAAGACAGACAATTTCAACTTGAGTCCTTTTCAGCAAATGTATATAAGGAGCATAAAAGGTCAAAAAGAGAATCAAGCTACTCTTAATAGCATGAACTTTAAAAAGCTTTTGAAATTTTTGTAAATGAGTATTAAAAATAGACTTTGTAGAAAACACAGAACCACAGGCAAAAACTAAGCTCCGATGCTAAGGCTGCCATTGTGAATATTTGCAATCTTTTAATCTCAAGGCCAATCATAGAAAATTCATGTTGTTACCAAATCTGTGCTTTCAAAGAAGCTGAACTACTTTACAACTAAAATGGCTGTTTTCATTCAATAAGAATTTTTGAAAAACTTTATTTGAAAAGGCGAGAGGAAACATACGGTCAATCACCTGAGATCTAAATGAAAATTTAAAAATCATTTTTATGAAACCAGTTAAAATCACTCACCAAAGATGGGGCAACATATTACTTGACTGTCTACACAATGTCAAAATAATCCATTTTTTATGATGAAAGTTCTGTCAAACTCTGTTTTGTAGCAAACCCAATGGGTACATATTGAGAGGTTTTTTCATTAAATCAGCCAACTGTTGCAACATCTCTGACATTAGGTGAGAAATCAACTATTATCAACCATTTCCATTTTAATACTTAAAAACTGTAGGTTGCTTGGCAGATACAGAGAAATTTCTTGAGTTTAGAAAATTTCATTAAAATGCCAAAATTTGAAATATTTTTTGGTAATCAAGTCATAAGAATTATTTTCACATGACTCATTGGTAACCGAGGAAACAGATGCATTTTACATTTAACTTCAAGAAGATAAAACCATATTCTAGATCTATTAAATAACTCCTTACAAAGTAACTTTAAGCCCCATTTTACCTGCATTTTTATTGGTTTTGTTCTGACGACTTTTAACTTGTTCAGTCCAAAGAGTAGGGTAACGTGATGCAATATCTAACAAACCAAAATAAAATGATAATTATTTTTAATTCATCATGAAAAGACAGAATCTCTCAAATAAGATTTTAACGGGTAACCTAAAAGCCTATATATATATATATATATATATATATAATAAATACACACTGTACATTTTAAGGAATTAGTTAAAATGGATGAGACATAAGGAAACAATAAGCCACATTTTAAAATATTATTTTAGCAAATATTTTATTTTCCATTATTTATCCAAAGTGTAATTAAAAGCTCTTTCAATCTAGACAGGCCACTTTAAAAGAATTAGGTTTTAAAAAATATCCCCAATATACAAAAATATAACCTTGTGTGGTAAAGATGGTTATTCATACCACATACAGGGTTTTCATTGAGTTAAAAGAGTCAGTGCAATTTGTAAAATATAATTTTTGCCTAAATCTTTACAGGAACACATCATTTTTAGTAATTTTGTTTAGCAAATAAAATAGAATATTTATAACGTGGATCACTATTATTTACCTAAGAACACAGACTCTGGAAACAGACTATCTGGGTTTGAATCAAGACTTCATGAATTACTAGCCATATAACCTTGGAAAAATTACATCAGTGTTCTTATTCTGTGAAATGCTATTCTGAGGACTCAATATTTAATGTATATATAGCACACCATAGCCATGCAAGTGTCATTAATTATTAATTATTATTACCATGTACATAGCACCATGTAAAATCTACATTTCAGTCCTATTTATTATAACATATTTTCTTATTTATATTTTGTCTTCCAGCCCTTCCTGATCCTTTTTATCTTGAGAATTTGTTGTATGTTAGCAAACACCTGAGAATATTTATCAAAGGGTAAGAACAGGAACTCTGTCCTTGCCAGGACTATTTACAAAGATACGAATGGAGAAAATGCCACACATTATTGTTTATATATAAACAACGTATAGTTTATATAGAGAGAGAGTATATTTTCCAAATTGTAACATTTCATCTCACAACCAGAAGATAAAGGTTTCTTATATTGTCTTTTTAAATTTTGATTAAAAAAAAAAAAAGGCAGCTTTCTACTCTTTGAAAGCATCATGACAATTGTATTCAACAAGCAATATTTTAAAATTCTTTCTTCTCAAAGTCATTAGGAAAAATAATGGGAACGTCTTTATAAAGGTAGTAAATGGCCAAGTATAATCCATTTTAATAAGAGTTCTAACCAAGATGACTAAATTGTTTTTAAACAATTTAAGAGTTTATTTTTTTGTTGTTTTGTTTTTTAAGAGGAACTGGGGATTGAACCCAGGACCTCGTATATGGGAGGCAGGCACTCAACCACTGAGCTACATCCGCTCCCCGAGATGACTCGATTTTATTTCCCCAATTCCATGACCGCCTATATACTATTTCCACCACCAAGACCATATTATCTACAGAGTCTCACCTTCTTCATCTCCTTGAGGCTGAGTCTCCAACGCAGGGGCTGCGGCATCATCTGAATTCAGAATGGAAAAGATTTGCAAGGAGACTACAATTATGAGAGTAAGTTAAATAAGTGTGCATGCATGATTGATGCTAATGATTTGCATACAGCCCCCACAGATTAATCAAAACAACAATACAGCACAGATTTAAAAGTTGATACTTGAAACAATACATTATTTTAGGGAGCCACTATTTGAAAATGCTGTTCAAGGCAAGTTTCAAGGACAGATAGTTTAGATTAGGTTCTAAACCATCAGAGCCAATGATAGGACAAAGGAATGAGGAGGAAGAGATAGAAATAATACAAGCAAAGGAACTCTAGAATGGGGAAAGACAATTCAAATCAGAAAAGTCAATGAATTCAGTTCAGGAGATGGTAAAAGAAGAGTGGGATTGATGGGAGGAGAAATTGTGAAAGCCAGATGTACTTATATGCCCACTCTTTGCCTAAGTTGAAAGGCAAAGCTTAAAGAATCATGGAGAAAATAGCTGCCTTGTATATCTTTATACCCTTTAGCTCTTCCTCTGCCTACTTCTGCGGTAGAAGAGCATATATAAGAAGCCAAGTTGGGGAGGTGCAAGGGCTGGGGTGGAAGGAGCAAGTGTGAAAAATGAGCAGAGAATGGTGGAAAGTATGTGGCTCATCAAAGAACACTATATTCATTTCATCGAAAACATATTCCAAATGAATAATTTTTTCAGTTTATAAAAGCACATTTTGGGTTTCCTGGTAAAGCATAAGCTTTGAAAAGGGCTTTGAGACATAATACAATGACACTGTAAATGAACTTCTAGAATCTGTACCCCAAACGAAGGGGGGTCTCCAGCAAGAGAAGTTATCACAAGGCACTTTGCAGGGGCTCCCAAGGAATTGTTTTGATTTCTTTTGTTTTTCACTCAAACATGTTCATGTGATTTGTTTAATAATTTCAGACTCAAAATACAAGAAACAGTGGGGGAAATAAAGGCCGGGCAACATGGACTTGTCTAGTTAACTGAGGATTCGTTACTTTCCCAACTATCCGAGGAATAAAAACAAAGTTTCTCTTAAGTTCTTTTCAAGGGAAAGCCAATAGAGTTTTCAAAAATCATCAACATTGAGCAATCTCCTCGCAGAAAGTTTGCTATGTGTCAACTTACTGTCAGAATGTAACAACATTTATTTGAAATATCCACGTCTCATTGACAGTAACGATAAGCTGGGAGTATTTTTGCTATTCAATGTTTTAAAAGCTCTTTACAAGATTACAAGTCCACAAAACTAAAACTAAATGGAGAACATATTGAAGAGCCTTTGGGAATGACAAAAATTAAATACATTTGTGTTGCATATTTTTGCTGAGGGCTAAACAGGTCACCAATCTGGGGCTCCAGCCCTTGTCCAAAATCACTGGGTCCATGCCAGCTATAAACTACCGATAGTTAACCAAATGCTCCATGTCACTAACCAAAAACTCAATGTCGCTAACCAAAAACTCCATGTTGCCAACCAAAAACTGCAAGTCACTAACCCAAAAACCCAACGCCGTTAACCAAAAGCTCAACACAGTTAACTGTGGTGAGTGAGGCAATGGGTTTAGTTGAGAGAATAATCACTCGTCACATACCGAGCTACCATTCTCTCCCTCCCCTAAATTCAAGAACCAGAAGGCAGTTCTATTTTTTGCCTTTGTCCATCCTCCCTCCATCAGTTTCATTATCCTCACACCATACTCCACTCTCCTGCCACTTAAATAATAATTCTATTCCCATATATTCCATTGTCACCTACTGAACTCACGCTTACGAAAATAAAACAAAGAAATATATGTAGAGCTGTATAGTTTTCATTATTCTCTTTTAGAGTTTGTTAAACACTTTAGCTATAAGCCAGCTTTGATGCTTAATTTCATACATTTTCTCTATTCCATGTATCTATGTCTGTAGAACAAGGGAGCTTCATTAGAAGGAACTTGTTCTACCTTAAATTAATTTCTGTGCCCAAGTGTCAATTCCCCCAGGGACTTTTTTTTTAACAGTGGGGTCAATATGTATCACAATGAACAGCATTAGGAAATGCCCACTGAAATAGCCTCCTTCTGAAATGCCCACCCTCAATCTTCTCCTTTTCAGCATTTGATTAATTTTTCTAATCACAAACGCTGTCACTTCATCTTCTCTAAAAAAAGATTAGCATGCTTACTCCCAATAACTTAGAGGCTCAAATCCAACCAGCTTATTCTAGCATTCAAGGCCATTCAAAAGTGAAATTCTAGCAATCCAACTTTATCTCCTTCTCTTCCAAAGACAAACTCTCTTAAGCCAGTGATCTTGTTATGCCTTGTCTCTTACCATTTTTCAGCCAGAAAAATGGACTAATTCCTCGACAATGAGGCTTTTCCTGCTCCACGTTATACCTGTTCAAAACTTTTATATTCACCATGATCCAAGTCAAGTACTTCCTCTTCCATGAAACCATTCCATCAACTCTGCCCCTACTCTAAAACGTCATCAATGCTTCTCTAATCAGATTGACATTTACTCGTGCTAATTTGTACAGTACCTGTTCCTTGTATATATCTTAATAATACAAAAAGATGGTACTCTTTCCAGGGCAGAGACAATACCTATCATCGTTTTAATATAAACTTAAGAAATAGGAATTAATATACCTCTGGACTAAAGGATGAGAAAGTTCATAGTAGGCATGTTGTACTACTGAAAGATGAACTTGTATGCTCTAGAGTAATTTAAAAAGGAGAATGGCCAACTATCTGGTTCTGGTTTGTACCACTCAAGAGGATGGGATTGTTTCAGAGGGGTAAAAGTGTTCTTCCTTATCAGGAAGAGTTGAGACATCTTTTTTGGTGGCCCTCAAAGATTGATATGTTCTAGAATCACCTGCAGAGCCAGAATACTGAATCCTTGACCCCATTCCAAAGCCAGCAAACCAGATTCTTGTGGGTGGGAAGCAACTCTATTTTATAACATCTAGAGGTGGCCTTGATTCATGCCAAATTTGAGAACCCCTGACCTGAACACAAGTGGGTTTTCCACTAAATTTGTCCAGCACCCAGCAATACTAACTATTGAATAAATATTTGTTGACTGAATAATTAACTGTTTCACCATTCATTTTGACTACTAGTACATGTTTAAATTTCAAGGCATAGATTTGATTAGATGTTATATATTGTCAATTCATTTAAGATAGTTACCTGCTTTTCCTGTGCCTTCTCTTTGTGGTAACTTTTCATTTATGGAACCTAAAAGAGGAAAATAAGGAATAAAATTATTTTTCAGGGTCAAATTATCATTAATAAATAAGTTAGACAAATATTTTATTTCATTTTGATTAATTCATAGTGCTTTGGAACTTTCTAGTTAAATTATACAAGCTAACTAGTACACTGAGATGACATTACTATCTAAAATAACAAGCTCTAGACTAGAAAACATAAGAAGGTTAGTTCCTAGTCTGAGGCTAACTAGTTGGACATGTATATGAGACCCTTTAACCCAATATACTACAGTTTCTCTATTTGAAAACTTCCATAACAACTTTAACATTTCTCATCATGTTGGGTTAGTAGAGAGAATTAGGTAAAAAGTTGAAATATTTTTAA
This sequence comes from Cabassous unicinctus, assembly GCA_029593785.1. Classification (NCBI taxonomy): domain Eukaryota; kingdom Metazoa; phylum Chordata; class Mammalia; order Cingulata; family Chlamyphoridae; genus Cabassous; species Cabassous unicinctus. Next base: position 9,113 of record JAQZBX010047090.1, on the reverse strand, counting down.
GAACAGTAAAAATTTATGCAGCTAAGGATAATTAAAAACTCTAGTTTCAACCTGAATCCAAATTATGGAAAAGAAAATTGAGAAACTATCTTTTTGTAGAAGAAATCTATACTAAGATTGACCAAGTAATTTGTGACATGATTGTTTAACATTTATGTTTTACTAAAAGGTTTATATTACAAATTTGAAGCATTGTTCTTTCTTTTCCAAAGAATTGAAATTGTGATAGGTAGCAATTTTTGTTCATCATCATTATTATACCTATTCAAAGGAATGAAAAAAAAAAACTTTTCTGTATTTATCTGGAGTTTAATTGCCGATTTATTTCAGAATCGTGTGTTTAAAATTAATTTAGAATTACCATAGTCATTTACTGGGTACTACTCCTTAGCAAAAAACTTTCCTATGAAATTGAACTTAAAATTCTTTGGTGCTTTTTTTTCAACTTTGACTATGACATTGAAATATAGGCCCATGTTTCCATTAAAAATACACACTTGACATTTTGTGATTGTTTATCCAGTTTCTGGGAAATTTTACAGTAATATAGTGGGAAAGTATACACGCATTTAATTGCACCAAAATGCTCTTTGATTACAGAGAAGACAGCATAATCTTTTTGAGACCAGTCATTCTCTGGCGATACTGGCTGAAATCACCCAAAGGCGGTGGGTTCTCGTGTATTTACCCAAACTTAAGTCAGTGGGTTTACTGAAGGGAATAAAATGAAACCGTTTCAAAACACACCCCCTCCCACATTTTCAATAGACATTTATCTGGCAATGTCAAGGTGGTCATTTACAGGTGATCATCCCCTCAATTATTTCATAGACTCTCTGAGCACATGCTCCTGCTGCTGCACATCTGTGAAAGAACTGAATAAAGCATTGAGAAATTTGGTTTTGCCAATAGATCAAAAAAGAACAAGAATTTCCTGGTTTATCTCTTTTTAAGTGTTTATTAAAGCAAGCCATTTGGTTATTTCCCAGCTGTTATTGCCACCATTTGGTGAAATGTTTCAGCATTTCCAGACATCAAAATACAGAATTTTATTTCTGCTTAAAGTCCCCTGGGAAATAAAACTGGCTTCATTGTGTGGCCATCTCAAGCTTTCCGAATCTACTGTTTCTCCGTTACGTACAAAATTTTTACAAATCCAGGTTTCTTAAAGAGCTTATGTTTTCCAGTTATCAATTTATTTGCATTTATTCTGAAATGAGTCAAAAAATAATAATGAAGCTCTCTCCTCTTGACTGGAAATAATAGTATTTCAGTGATAGTTATATATATAACTATATAACTATTTTTATATAGTTATATAAAAATAACTATGTAGATTTTTATATTGTCAGCTAAATGTAAACAGCAGTCCCCATGTGAGAGCTTCTCAATTTAATTTAGATAGTATTTTGAAATTTAAGGCCAGAGCAGTCCAAACTGCAGATTTTGAAATTTGATTAGTGGCTGAGATCAGAATACAACATTTAAAAATTATCTACTTCTACCCTCAAGCAATCTTCCTCTCTAAGCCAACCACCACTGTGGCCTGCTCAACCAGCCCTTAAATTCAATCAGTATTTACTTAAATAAATCCATACAAACATAATTCCAATTCAATCTTAATATATAAGAAATAATTTTAAAACAGAAGTAAGAATCCCTTGATAGCCTGTTCCAGGATTCAAACAGTTTGCAATACGGAATTTGGAAGAGAGCACAATAAGGTATTTACTTCATCTTCCAACTGCCTCCAGGCAAAAAAAAAAGATTTCTTCTAATACCATCCTGCCCTAGCCTCCAGGGCTGTAACATCCTGTCCTCAGAGATGTGGAAAACAGCTTCACTCTCCATACGACAAAATAACCACATAAATGAACGTGCATCCAGGACCAAAAAAGCAACTATTATTTTTTTCATTACATTTTCCTGGAGATAAGGATTTATTGATGAATTCCTAAGTGTTTGTAACAAGCAAGAATCTAGTAAGTGGGTGCAGAAAAGGGGCCTAGAATTAGGCATTGATACGCACAATGTTTTGGAAGAAAAGACATTTAATGGTTTTGCAAACCATGGGCTGGTTGCTCAAATCTTCAAAATCTGGTAATTCTTCCCATACATGGAGTCACTTCTAAATGGTGCTCCTTGGACTTGTATTTCGAAGGACACATTTGAATTGCTTCTATTTGTGAGCTCATATCCCATTTAGATGCTATTTTATAAAGGGTAGCTTGCTTAGCAATTAGGGTATGTGATTCTGGTGAAGGAAGCCACAAAAATACAACATGAGACAAAGTTCTGTGATTTGAGGGAAGAATAATGAGCTATTAAGTCTTTTCGTTCTGAGCAATTGGTTCAAATCCAGCTCCACTCAGCAGTAACGACTTGTTGCCAAAACAGTCCCAATAGAGGGTACGGTATTTTGCTAAAAGAGTTGGTGGTCTAAGACAAGCTTCTTTCACAAGTGCTTAATGCACTTTAAAAATAAATAAGAAAAGAAAGATCTGTGATATTTACGGTTGGAGGAGAAGTGAGAGAGTTTAATGAGGTCAGATCACTGCATGCAAGCACTTGTTTAACATGGGGGATTGATGGTTCCTTCACATGGAATTAAACAAGCCTGTTAGAGTGATTTATCTCTTTTTGGAAATCTCCCATCTTGGGGCAGATTAAAAATGTCAGGCGGTTTTTCTTTGGCAAAAAAAAGAACTAGAGAGGGTTGTGTTTTTCCTTTGGTTTCTGGACAAGGGTTTGTCTTTGTTGTCCTGTTGAATAACCAGCTGACGCTGGGATCTTGGAGGCAGGAGTCATGTGAAGCTTTCACTGACATAGTATCTTCCCATCCCTTCTATGGCCTTTTACCCCCACGTAGAAATAACGGGACTTCATATACACAAAGACGCTTCCAAATGCTGCTCTTTGGACTTGTATTTCAAAGGACACAGTTGAATTTCTTCCATTTGTGGACTCTCATCCCATTTAGATGATGCTATTTTATAAAGGGTAGCTTTCTCAGCAATTAGGGGCTCAGGAGTGATCTGTGGCCATCTGCCCTCTTGCTCTCTAATTCAGGACTATGTGAGGGCGACCGAAAAATTGTGAACACCTAATAAGGAAAAGGACAGATCTCAGGCAGAAGGACAAATGTCACCATCTTCTAGCTCTGTGACCTTGGGCGGGTGCCTTAACTGCTTTAAAGCTCAGGGTCCTTATCCATAAAATGGGCAGCGTGGTAAGTACCTTCCTCATGGGGTCAAATGAAGCAGGCAGAAAAACCAACACATAAGAGGCACAAAATAAATATTCACTTAGAATACGTTAGAACACTCAGATATGCCATAGATATCATGTTATATATATGCTATATATATATATCTATGGCATATATGTATATATATGCTATATATACCATAACATAGCCTCTTTCTTCATATATGTATATATTTGTAGGAAGGAGTGTGGGGAAACGGATGTAGCTCAGTGGATGAGCACCTGCTTCCCATGTACAAGGTCCTGGGTTCAATCCCTGGTACCTCCCGAAAAATAAAATTAAATAAATATTAAAAAAAAAAAAGGAGTGTGACCGAGCCTGTTCTCTAAAAGCAATGCTGTCTCCACTCTGAGTGAGCAGAGATAAAAATGCAGCCGTCACCAGCAGGACACCAAGAGCCTGCATCATCTAAGCCGCTAAGCCTCTCTCGCTATCCAACCCCGGCACATTCAATCCCTACTCTTTGATCAGCTTTTGTTCATTCAGTCATTCAACTAATACTTAATGTGTGCCTACTGGCCAACAGCACAAGACATACAGCACTAAAATGTTTTAGTCTAGTTTAAGAAGATAAACATTAGGCGGCAATTATTCAAATAATTTAATATTAAAATTGGGTACATAGCCCATGTCCCTGCAGTGCTCACTCTGTGTCAATCACTGTTCTAAGTGCCTCACAGGCATTAAGTCATTTTATGCTGACAACGATTGGAAGAAGTAGGCTCTACTACTGTGCCCATTATACAGATAAGGAAATTGAGACACATAGAGGAAGGAAGTAACTTGACCAGGGTCATTCAACTTGGAAGTGGCTGAGCCAATATCCCAGTCCAATATATAAGTCCTTCTATAAAGAAGCTAACTGAGGAAGGGCCTCTCTGAGGAAGCGACCTGTGAGTAAAGATCCAATGGGTGAATAGTCATTAGGCAGAAAAAAGGAGGAGAGTATTACTGAAAGAAGAAAGAGACGATGCTAAAGCCTGTAGTGAGAAAGAACATGGCGTATCCAAAGAATATGGAGACCACATGGGCCCTACAGTGGTTTAAAGCTGTATGTATCCCAGAAAAACTTGCTCTTAAAAAAAAAAATCCATTGCCAAGGGTATTGAACCCATCGTAAGAAAGATCTTTTGATGAGGCTACTTCTGCTACATGGCTACCCACCTCAGTCAGAATGGGCCTTAGTCCTGTTACTGGAGTCTTATAAGCAGAATGAAATTCAGAGAGAAAGAAAATCACAGAGCCAGCAGTTAAACATCAACAGAACACAGAAGAGAAGGGAGAGAGCAGGAGATGCTGCCATGTGCCTTGCCATGTGATAAACTAAGGGCTAAGGATTGTCAGCAGGCAGCCCCAAATGCCACAGTCTTCAGGGAGAAAGTATTGCCTTGGGGATGCTTTGATTTGAACATTTGACCTAACCTCAAAACTTTGAGCAAATAAATTCCCATTTAACCTGTTTAACCTGACCCATTTCATGGTATTTGCTTCTGCAACCAAGGACAATAAAACAGACCCCTCCTCCACTCTCCAAAAAGACCCTCTCCAGACTTCTTATCTAGTGCATTTCATTCATGTTATCCATTTACAAGTTGTGGCAGTTTGATATTATTTATGAATTACAAAAAGAGAGATTATGTTTGTAAACTGGTCTCTTCCTTTGGGTGTGATAAACTCTTTGATTGTATTAGATTCAACCGAGATGTCTGATTAAATTATGTTAAGATTAGGGCTTTGATTCAACCATGTCATTAGAGTGTAACTCAGTGTTGAGTCCCCACCCCCTCAGTGGGCTGATAAAACAGACTCTCACATGGAAGTAGACACACAGAGAAGAAGAACACAGAGGAAGAGACAGCTCATTAGATATGGCAGAGATCCCAGGAAGAGAGATGAGCCTGATAGTCTACAGCTGACCTTGTGAAGAGACCAGAGCAGCTGAGCCTGGAAATAAATGAGCCCCACGGAGAGAGGCAAGCCTTATGCCAGCCCACAGCTGAGATGAGAAGAAGCTGGGACCATGGAGCCTTAAGAGGAAGAAAAAAGGCTGAACCCTTGCAGACATCGCCCGCCATCTTGCTTCAACAAATGGCCAATGACTTTGGGTGAGAAAGTACCTCTTATGGTACCTTGAGTTGGACTTGTTAGGGCCTGGTAACTGTAAGTTTCTACCCCAAATAAATACCCTTTATAAAAGCCAACAGAGTTCTGGTACTTTGCATCAGCACTCCTTTGGCTGACTAATACACAAGTATACTCTATGACTAGACACACACCTCCCCAGGCAGGGACCCTGTTTTAGTCACCTCAACCTCTGTAGAATCAAGCATGGTGCCCAGTGAGAAAGGCCCTGAATCATGTGAACTGAATGCCAGAGCACAGCATTATCTATGAAGGTCGACAAAACATTCGTTAATACAGATGCCACTATGTGTTTCTCAGACATGCTTACCCATTCCTGGTCATGAACAGGCCCATCAGAACAGGCTGATCTGATGGAGAAAAAGAAGGTGGGAAAAGGGCTCTGTGTGAAATTATATCGTGAGAAAGGAAGGGCTGAGCACTCAGGGATAGAAGATGATACTGGAGTCAGTTTGTAAAAACCAACTAATCCCACGTCACTCTTCTGGTCAAAGACCAACCCTAAAAAGAAGGCCTCAAGGTAATCCCATTGGTGAAAGCAACAAGTACAAAGAGAGCTATCTGGGCTTCAATTGTTTATAAATCAGTGTGGCATTACGGCTGCCAGCTTACCCCCTGATGTTGCCAGAAGAAGCAATCATTTAATGCTTGTGTCAAAGTGGTTTAGAAATGGAAAAGTCTATAATATGGACAATACATAGATCATTTCACCTCTCTGCAAAATGCTATCAGTACAGCTTCTTGAAAGGATGTGCAGTCCCAGCTCCTCCCCATATGTGGATTCAAAGCTATTAATTACAGCGTCACCTTTACTACTGCACCCAAATGACTAATGCCAGGATCCAATAAATCTGCACAGTCTTAATCAAATGGTATTTGGCCTAATCTGTGGTATTTGACTGATCTAGAGTCAATATTAACTCCATTTCCAATGGAATGGACATTAGGATGGTTTCTAGATGTTAGCAAATTGCATGGAGTCAGTTATCAAAGAATTACTTATTTTCATGGGTTTTCCTCTTCCCCAAGAAAAAACGCCACTCACTTCTTACCACACCAGGTCAAAATACCAGAGGAAAGTCACATACACAGCATTCCATTGTGCATCCCTCACCCACTAAAGTGAGGACACAATCAGTGCCTAGTGGCCAAGCAGCATGGCAGCATCTACAAGGCATCTGTAGATTCAGCTAGTAAAGGGACTGGGAACCGAGATGAATTTAGATAGCTCATTCCTTAAACAAGAGCAAGGGCAACTAAGCCTGGTCTCTGCTTCTTGCCTGCCTGTTTCCTAAGATCACACCGAACTGAACCGGAGGTGTCAAAAGACAGACAGACAGCAATGGGTCACCTTTGTTGCTGAGAAGTCAAACTCTAAACTACAGCCAAGGAGTTTTATAGTCTGAAACTCTACCCTAAGGGGGAGGGCAATAAGGAAAACCCCATGCCTCACCAGGGAGGCAGATGGCATCTCATGGCAGACTTAAACTAAATCAAAGGTGTATTAGCCAGGGTTCTCCAGGGAAACAGAAGCAAAAGGAGATTATGTATATATTAAGAGATTTATTATAGGAATTGGCTCACGCGACTGTGCGGATGGGCAAATCCGAATTCTGTAGGGCAGGCCAGAAGCTAGGAAGTCTGAGGAAGGTTTTGATGAATTCCGCAGCAGAAGCTGGCTGGCTGAAGGAAAGATGGAAATTCTTCTGGGTCTGAAATCATTACTTCTCCTCTTAAAGCCTTCAACTGACTGGATGAGACTTCTCTCCTTGTTGAAGGCAATCTCCTCAGTCGAGTGTCAATCAAATCAGCCATAGATGCAATCATCTTACTGATGATTTAAACCCATGAAATAGCCTCACAGTAACAATCAGGCCAGTGTTTGCTTGAGCAGACAACTGGTCAAGTTGATGCATGAAATTAACCATCGCAAAAGGCGTCCTGCAGAATAGGCAGGCGGATGAGAATTGGACTCCACACAAGACTTTCTCACCAGGTCCCAGAGGGGATCAAATGCATTCTGCGGAGACTTGGGGCAGACTGCAGTTGAGCTTGCCTAGGTGGGGACGTGCAAGGTTGCCAGGGCACCATGGCCTAATGGTTCCCCTAAAACTCTACCCCTGACTTCTCACATATCCATATGACTTATTATTGTTGTTGAAACATACGTGGTAGTGGATGTGGCTCAAATGGTTGGGCATCATCTCTATAGAAGGCATGTGGGCCGCCAGGCCCCATGCATGGGTGCATCCCCCAGGTCCCGCCCGTGGGTGCGCCGTCAGGCCCTGTGCGCAGGCATGCCATCAGGCCCCACGAGCAGGCCCCGCCGAGCCACCCAGCAAGATGATGACATAACAGGAGAGGGACACAAGGGAGAGCCAAGACAAGACGCACCGAAAAAACAGAAACTAAGGTGGTGCAGGCGGTAGGATGCCTCTCTCCCACATCGGAAGTTCCCAGGATTGAATCCCGGTGAAGACAGGAGGAGAAGGATGAGAAGAGAGGGCAGGAAACAGACACAGAGAATTGTCCAGCAAATGGACACGCAAAACAAACAAACAAAACAGCAAAAACGGGTGGGGTGGGGTGGTAAAAATAGATAAAGGTTAATAATTAAATCTTTTTTAAAAAAAAAGAAAGAAAGAAACATATGCCACTCGATCAGATCGAATAGATACCTGATTGGGACTTGAACCAAATTCTTTTTCTTCGGCAACATTGAACTAAGGACTAGAGAGACGGTAGCAGTGACTCCCAGTGGGATGCTCTCCCTATCTGGAGCCGAGTCAGCTACATAAGCCCTAAATCCAAATGCAGCAGGAGGTATTGGCAATCACACACAACCCACCTCGTGCTAAATAGTATATACTGGTTTGTGTGCAGCAGGCAAGTGTAGACCGGTCTGTGTGTTACTGTGCAGGAGGGAACCCGTGGCCTCAAATCAGTGGTTCTCCTAGTGTGGCCCTTTGGTTTAGAAGCATCAACTTTGCCTGGAAATTTGGCAAAGAGGTAAATCCTCAGGGCCCACTCCAGGCTTAGTAAATCAGAAATTCTGGATGTGGGCCCAGGAATCTGTGTTTTCCTCATTTCCCAGGTGACTGAGGCATCCTAAAATTTGAGACCCACAGCTCTAAACAAAATGGCTTGGTCCCTATGCTTTTTGAAATTATTATTTAGTTCTAGTTATCATTCATATATTATTATTATCCTTATTAATTTGTCTACTGCTAATCTGTCAAGTGTCACTGACTCCCTCTTGTAATTATCGCCTCTAGCACAACCTCAATTTCTACTCTTTTTTCTTTTATATTTCTATTTATGGAGAAACCAAACAAAATCAATTCATTTTTCACTCAATAAGTATGCATTTGGAGTATATATCTCAGTTCCTCTCCCAATGAGGTAAGTGAATGGACTTTGTGGCATTTGTTTTTACTTTTTACAGGTCCCTTTCTTATTTAGTGAATCTTGGCTATAACTAGTTGCGAATACTAGATAGAGAAGCCTCAGATAAAATGAATTTTCTGAATTTACTAATTGCTGAGTGTAGCACCCTGACCATTTCAAATCTGAGAACTTCTTTCTCTAAAATGATAAAAGAAGAAATTAGGCAAATCACAAATGTTTCTTACCAAACAGTGAAAGATTAGTTCTAGAATCACCTTCTATTAGTGTCCACATTAATGTTTTTTTATATGCTTCC